>LLCB01000190.1:0-114960 GCA_001414345.1 Hymenoscyphus infarciens | reverse complement strand
AACCAGTTCCGCTACAAGGCGTAGAGCGACAACCCCCTTCTAGGGCCACCCCCCTTTTTGAAAGACAACCCTCTGAACCCTCTCTAATCCTTACCTGTATGCTGAAAAACATAAAAGGTCCTGAAGAGACTTTTCAAATGTGGACGATATATAGACAAGATAGAGGCATATAAAATAAAGGATAAAACGATCGGTTAAACGAGATGGACATAATTATAAGCGAACTTTGAAGTTAAAAACATACTACCTCTAAACACTTACTAATCTGACCCTCTTTCGAACCTTTGTTCGAACCCTCCTTTGCTTTTAAAGCCCTAATTTAGACCTCTTTCGTATAAGGGACATCGCTGCCCCTGATGCCTTCCTACCACTTCTCTCGAATCGGATACGAATTGGTTGAAATACGCTTTCTATTAGGACTAAAGAAGTGAGCTCTTAGCTGAGTTATCGCTATTAATCCTGACTGAACATCATCTGAAAGAGATAGAAGTGGAATTAGGAGAAGAATACGCTGAAGAAACTTTTGCTGACTTTAAAAGGTTACTTTTCGAGTACGGCTATACTTGGAGAGATACTAGAATTGGAACGCTTCTTTTATATATGGGATACACCTTAGCTTGTCCGAATCCCCTATAATACGATAGTAACTCTTCTTCGAAATCGGAAGATAAATAAGTCTTTAAGTACCTTGAAGGGAATAAGGTAATACGACAACTTTAGCAATAACTCTTTTGACTAGCTGAAACTACCCTTTTTGTTGTCCTGAACTTTGGATAGCGAAACTTGACAACTTCGGACACAACTTTGCCTTTGACTACCTGAAACCCTACCGACTCTAATCAGAGTCTTACTTTCTTTTAGTTCTGGCTGGGCTAGAATTTCTTTTTTATTGAATTCTTTAAATTAGATACGAATTAGTACGCTCTTGAAGTAAGCTCTTAACTGAGTTATCACTGTTACCTATAACGTTACCTCTTGATACGGATTAGACTACACTCTTTTAGCGAACGCTTGCTTTTGATATTAAGGGATTACGAAGTCTCTTTGTAAGCATCTACGGTTACGATTTAGGACCGACATCTTGTCTTACTTACGACAAATTATAATAAATAAAGCATCTATGAACTCGGGTTAGCTACGATTCAGACTATCTTCTTGCTTACGACAAAATCAATAAATACGATAAATGTTACAACACTTATACTATCCCGATTCGACCTTGAACGATAAGAGAGATAGACTCGAGGATAAGTCTTTTTTAAGGGAGGGGGATGTGACGGTATGCCGTCCTGTATAGCCGAGATTATATAGCATATCCTATATAGCCGAGATTATATGGTATATGCCGTGTTTCAGTAGTTGTTATCTTACATTGTCTGTTTTAGGAAGGTTACGTACGTCTAGGCTTTTAGACGTACTTTATAGGTTCAGGCTTTTATATTAGCTAACGTATGTTATTATTTAGTTTCGTACCTCTTATATATTAGCATCGTTCAGAGCTATCTTCGCTCTTTATCTTTAGTTTTCGCGTTAATAACTACGAATAGACTACTTCTCTACTCTACTCCTGCCTTATTGTTATAATTATACTCTAAATAAGAGCTTTACGTATTAGAAGTAAACCGTAGTAGTCGGCATTTATATAGAGTCTATTATATACTAATATCTTCTATTATTAGTATATAAGTAAAATGCTATTATCTAAAGATTCGATCTTTTTAGTTATCTTACTTTTATATTAGAGTCGAAGCGTATTCGAAGTAGCTTTAGTACTATATTAGATAATAGTAGATTATTAGAAGGTATTAGAGACAGCTACTCGTAGCTAAAAGAGATATAAAAGCAAAGGTTAGTTTAAATAAGAGTTTAAAGAGAGTTAGATTAGAGAGAGTTTAGAGATAAAGCGTTTTATTAACTTTATTAACTTTAAATATCGCTTATCTATTTTTCTAGCTTAGCTAGCTAATCTTTTATTTCTTAATTTTCTACTTCTAAAGCTTATATAACCGACTATATCTAGTCTATATTTAAGAAGTCCTACTAGTCTCTTTAACCTTTATTATTTATTTAGAATCTTTTATTCTTTAGTATATAAATGCTATTTAGACGGCTTTTAGAAACAGAGGCAGCTCTAGAAGATAGTTCAACGCCTCGTAGTAGAATAGTCGATATTTCAAAGATATTAGTTTTAAGAGAGAGAGAGAGAGATAAGATTAGATTTAGAAGCCTTTATAATAACTTTTTTATTAATAGTCGACTTTATCGAATCTTATATAATAGTCTCTATATAGAGAGAGTTATTAGAATTCTAAACACTTAGCGTATTCAAATCCTATAACGTATAAGATATAATTTTACTAGCTATTTATAACTAATACTAAACTCTAATATTACTAGTCTTCTAGAAGATCTCTAGAGTCCTAGCTATTTAAGAATATTATCGTTCTAGTCTAAATCTAAGCTAAATCGTATTCTAAATAAAAGAAAGTAATAAAAAGCTTAAAAGAGATATAATTTATACTATTACTAGCGAAGAAGAGTTTAGCCTTTTTATATAATAGTACGAAATATATAATACTACTAAAGAGGTCTATAAGAGTGCGTTTGAGATAAAATAATATATATAAATACTAGGCTCTAGTATAGAAGAAAAGGCTAAACTAGCCTTTTCTAACTCTAGAAGAGTAAGCTAATATATATAAGAGTTTTAGATAATATAAAAGAGGTCTAAAACTGAATAACGTTATATATTAGCTAATATAAAAGCTCGAACTCTATAAAGTACGTCTAAAAGCTCGGATAGACGTAAGAACGTACGTAACCTTTCTAAATTAGATAATATAAAATAATATAGCTAAAACCTTATATATATAGTATATACTATATTATCTCGGCTATATAGAATAGTATACTATTATAATATTTTAAGAGATATATTCGTCTATTATAAAATATATCTATTAATAAGATAATTAGAAGATTTAAAAGAAGATATAAGTATATATTAAAGTATAAGTATAAACTAATCTTAGAGAGATATAAAAACTAGGCTTTATATTTTATAGAATATATATAACTTTCTCTTTTATTCTTATATTTAAAAAACTCTAGAATTAGTCTAAAAGAATAGTTTTATATCTACTAGTAATATATAGAATTTTCTAATTTTATTTCTTCTAGTTTATTTACTTTTATCTAACTCTAGCTAAGAAGTTTAATATATTTTAGTATAACTCTAGCTAATATTTCTACTTATAAGTTTAATAGTATATTAACTTATAAAGTCTTTTTCTTACTAAATCTACTTATTTATAATATATATATATATATAGATACTTCTTATTATAAGAATTATTTAATATACTTCTTAAGCTTAGTATTAGTATAATAAGCACTTACTTTATCTATCTTACTAAACCGCTTTTTCTATATCTAATTAAGACCTAGAAGAAGAAGAAGAAGAATACTCTCTTATAATCCTAGAATACGTAATTCTAGAAGTTAAAGAGATATATAAATTAAGACTTTAATATATTATAAACTTTTACTAAAATCTATTAATTCTATAATTTATTAATAATTATAATAGATAGATAAGAGAAGTAGAGATTCTAGAATAATTATAGAAGAACTATAAAACCTAGTTAGCTAAGTAGAAGATATAGTAGTCTTTATTTTATTAGCTTATAAATATTACTATAGTAAACTCTTATTTATATTAGCTTTAGACAGTATCTCTACTTTAGTAAGAGATATATATAAATATTTACTAGATTCTACTTTATAATCCTTATATAAAACCTTCTAAGTATTACTTCTCTACTCTCTACTTTATGATTTCTAGCTTATCTACTAATTGATTTCTTAGAATAGTAGAGAGACTATTATAAAAGCTTAAAAGTAATACTTTATCTCTCTCTATACTTAGTATATAGCTTCTACCTTATCTACGTTAAACTAAGCGCTAGTATAAGTAAGCTAGTATAAGTAGTAGAAGAAATATAACTTATTTATAGTAGTAATCAGCTATAGTAGAAAGAATTCTATAAAAAAGAAGTTCTTAAGAATAGAAGAGACGCGGAGTAGAAGAGATTAAATAAAAAGATAGAAAGAGATATAGCTATCTCTATTATATAGAAAGTAAGTATAAATAGCTTCTTTAAGTGAGATTTTAATATACTCTCTTAGTACTTCTAAACTAGTCTCGTAGTCTCGTAGTTTAAAACTACTTAGAATCTAGTCTAAAACCACTCTTATTTTAAATAAGTATATTTTAGTAATTTTAAACTAAACTCCTAAACACGTCTATACGTAGAGTAGAGACGTATATAAATAACAAAAGAGCTACTACTAAAAAAATTAAAAAATTAAAAAAGAATTTAAATCTCTAGTAATAGAAATCTCTAAAAGTATATATATATATATATAAATCTTTTCCCACCTCCTTCCTACTTTTATATAATAACACGGTTAAAAACTTAAAATCTATACTTAGAGAGACTCTACGCGCTAAATAAACACGAGAAATATTAAGAATTAAGTAGAGTTATTTATATACTACTTTATAAGAACCGACCGTGGTCGATTCGAGAAAGTTCTAGTTATATTTTTATATATATTTTCATAGAGATGTTTGGAAAATTTATATAAGCAAAAGAGGCTTTAATTGTAGAGTTATCTCTGTGACGGCATGCCGTCCTGTATAGCCGAGATTACGTGGCATATGCCGTACATATTAGCTTTCGGTAGTTGTTGTTTTGCATTGTCTAATTTAGGAAGGTTACGTACGTCCGTACGTCCGTCCGGACTTTCGGACGTACTTCGTAGGGTTCGGGCTTTTGTATTAGCCGACGTATGTCGTTGTTCGGTTTCGTACCTCTTGTATATAGCAGCCTACTCTCCTAGAGTCAGAAAAGGCCAGTTTAGCCTTTTCTTCCGTATCAGAGCCTAGTATCTACATACGTCATTCTGCCATACGCACTCCCATATGCCTCTACTGTAGTTGTGTGTATTTCGTGCCGTTACAATCTCGGAAGAGAGCTTGTCTTGAGAAGAGTAGGTATTAGGTATTAGGTATTAGGTATTAGGTATTAGGTATTAGGTATTAGGTATTAGGTAGTAGGTATATTACTATAGTAGAATTCATAACTAATGGCAATGGTTTAGAACTATATTTCTTTCAATAAACCCCTATTATTGAAGAAGAGAAACTTTAGTATAGTATCGAGTTGCAAGGTAGGTAGGTAGGTATGTAGGTAGGTATTTGAGGTATTTGAGGTAAGTGAAAAAGCGTCTTTTTCAAAGTAGTTTAACTATAAAAAGAAAGCGACGGAGAGAAGAGAAGAGGAGAAGGAAGAAAAATACAAGAGAAGGAAGTTTAATAGTAAGTTTCTGAGGAGTAGCCAAAGCCAAGATGTGTTTCTGACGTTGCTTTTTGCTTTTTAGTGGATATACCTGGTAAGCGCGTACCTACCTAGGTAGGGAGTGAATAGGAAGGAGTCCACGTTTTCCACTTTACAAAACTGGCAGTCTGGCAACCGCTAAATCCTTCTTTCTTTTCGGTATGTATGTATGTATGAACAAGCCTTCAAAACACAAGAGGCATGAGTGCTGCGTAGGGTCGTTGTTACCATTTATAGCCACGTAGTAGGGTTGAGCTGCTTAAAGACTTACGCAGTCCTTTTTGAAATGAGGATATTGCTATAATATCAACATGATAGACCACACCTCCCGCGAAGCTCAGAACTTTCCTCAGAACTTTCCTCATATATTATCGTTAGCTTTTAAAGTACTTCTAGAAGCTACATCACTATCGAATTCCTTCACTCGTTCGTTCACTTCTTTTCGGTTTCCAGGTCGAGAGGGGTGTGAAGTAGGTACCTAGGTAAAGATAAATAGGCTGATTAGTTTCCAGTTTTGTAGAAGTAGCGGTAGTGGTAGAAGTGTCTTTTCAAGTTAGAGATCTAGATTACTTGATACGAATTTGCCAGCGCCAACTTCTGGAGAAAGAGAGATAGGATAATTCGGTAGAAGAGAAAGTGAAGTGAATTGAAGTGAATTGAATAAATGCCATGCTAAAACTACCTAGGTTGACTTAAATCCCCCTTTCCCCATTTTGAAAGCAAGGTTATGTAAGAGGAGGGGAGACAGCGAGAAGAGAGGAAGAGAAGAAGAGAAGAAGAGAACCAGAGAAAAAGAAAGAATACACACAACACAACACAATCAAAAGACCAAGCACCATATCCCCTCCCGCCCAACCCTCCCTAAAGAGGAATCTCAACCCCAACCTCAACCACAACCACAACCTGAATTGCAATCCCCCCCTCATTCCCCGTTCCAATTCCACACACACACAAAACCCGCACATCTAAAAAATCCCCATCCCCTGCACACTCCCCCCAACCCCAACCCCCTCACCCTGCACCTCAAAACTCTGAACCTCAAAACTCTGCACCTCCCTCACACTCCCCCGTCCCCCTCGCACATCAAAAACAACAACCTTACTACTCGTCCCATTCCGCCCTGCGACACCCGACCCAGGACTCAAAGCATAAACAAAGCCCCCCTTGCTATTCAAATCGATCATGCCCGCATTCCCATTCGTCCCACCAACCTTCCTCACAATCTCCCCCGTCTGCGTATCGATCTCCACCAAAGAATTCACACCCGCATCCGTGACGAAGGCTGTTTTTGTGAGGGCCGAGATGGTGGTCCAACATGTTGCCTTCTGGCCCTCGATTTTAGTTTGTGTGAGGGAGGTGGCGGAAATTCTAGGAGAGGAGGGGGAAAGGGAGAGGGAGAGGGTGGTGGCTCCGAATGAAGCATCGGCGCTAAATACCTGATCCTTCGAGCCAGGAATATTTGCGGAACCGAAGAGGACCGCTGTTCCATTTGGTGAACTCCTACTTTCCTCCTTCGCAAGACTACCATCACGGACGGGAAAGACGGAGAGGAAACCGGTGTTGTTTACCATGGGATTTCCCTTTACGGTTGTGAGCAGCGCGGTGCTATCCTCGTTGAAAAAGGTTTGCGAAACGGTGTTGAATGGTCCGGAGGGGGGAGTGGTTTGATTCAACTCGAAATGTCGAAGCATGTTATCAAGAGGCGCGAGTCCTGCCGAGGAAAACTTGAAGCAGGATATTCCCGCCAGACGACCGGTGGAAGCTACACACGCCATGGAAAGTTTCTTCGAAGTCGCGACGAGATGGGGAATTCGCCTATGGTGGGGATGGGTGTACCGAGGGCTTTCAAGTTCGTTGGATCCGAGGGGGGGATGGAGAACATTGAGAGGGTGTTTGAGAAGGAGTTGATGGCGAATAGGTACTAGGTTTTGTTGTTGGGATTTTGGTTGTTGGGGGGAAGGGAAAGGGGGACGTACTTCTCCTTCTACACGAATGGAACCTTGACTAAACAGTCCATCTTGTGGAACTGTGGCTCCCATGGCATCAACACCACTTCCTCCCTTCCCGCCGGTAGGTGTTATACTTCCATCTGATAACAATCCATCAGCACCAACTTTCAACGCTACAACTGCGTTCTCGGCATTGTTGGTGATGAAGTAAACCGCTTTGGCGTTTGTTTCTGCTGCGGGTGTTGTAGCGGTGGTGTTTGGATTTGGGTTGGTACATGATGAGGGAGTTGGTTTTGGTTGTTGATGATGTTTTTGGTAAGCGGTTGGCATATCAAGCGTTTTCCCAACCAGAGATATTGAGCCATCTTCGCTTATTGAAATAGAGGAACCTGTAGTTCCTACTGGGACGACGAGGGGATGTGAAAAAGAGAGGCGGAGGAGAGAAAGAGTTGTGAGGATGTTGGCGAGGGATAACATTTTCGATTTGGTGAGCTCACTGCTGCACAAAGATATCCGAGAGAAATTAGATTACAACGGATGCGAGTGTTTGAGTGAAAAGACAGCTGAGGGATATTATAAAGTAACTGAAGATGATGAGATGAACAATTAAAGAAATCAGATGGAGTACAATTCATTTCTACTTATACAAACATGATTACATACTCATACTAAAGAATCATCACAAGTCTCACCCACCAAAGGATTTGACGATGATTCCGCGACATAAGAATGATTCCATAGCCATGTTTACAAAATCCTAATTCTGGTCCCACACTGTGGAATCAAAAAGGCTAACAATATAAGCTATGACACGCGGCACGCGACACAAGAAGAAGCGAAAGGCAAAATCAACGAGTAAAAAAGACAGTAATAATCAATCCATTAATTCCCACAACTCACATCTGTCAACATAACAATTCTCACCAGCAAGGGGCATGGAAGGATCAGACGAGCACCCCCATCACACCCTCTCAACGAATCAGAGAACGAGATGAAACCATGAGCCTTGGGTACCTTTGAAATCATTTTCTTCGCGAAAGCGGTCAGACTGATGACCGTTTCCTTTGCTGACTGTGCTTGATAGGTTCCGTGCTGACGGCAATTGGGCTCTAGTGAAACACGAGAAAGTTCTTTTTCTTTTCGTCATCATCATCATCCCTTCTCTGGAGAGGTTCCGGGGCATCAAAGCACCGGCCCCTCTCTTGAAGCTTTGGGGGTTTCGGGATGGGTGAAGCCCAGGTGTTGGGATGTCACGTGTGGGAAAGGGGGATTTCCAGGTTGTACGCAAAGGAATCCGATTGGTGTGATGCGTTGTAGAGTGTAAACAATGAAGATGATACTGTAAGAAGGAAATAAGAGAGTTGCTGTGCCACGGAGTCTAAACTTTAAACCCATCTTCCGCTTCGAGGGGTTTGTATGCACCAGAGAACTTGATGTTGTGACTGAACGAACTCTTTTTTCAGAACGAGAGAGAGAGAGAGAAGGACCTTTCGAAAAAAAAGATATTCACGACCGAGCGTATTATGATATCATGCCCACGGCACTTGCTCTCCGCATTGAAAAGCAGCCCCGTTGCATTGCATTTAAAGTCGTGTATGATAACCCTCTTGGCATGCTTCTCTTTTCTCCTCGCGACCTCGCGAAGCCTGATCGACAGTAGCAACTTCGGTGAACAACAAGACCACAAAAGAATTGGTTTAGAGCCGATGTGGTACAACTTCAAACATCTTCTGGATTGGGAGACGGAAACAAAACCGTCACAGAAGTAGGAGAGATTGTTTGGGAAACATGTGGTTGCGAGAAGTGTAACCGGTATATAACCTCACATATTTTGGTCCGTACGAGTACCCTTTTTGGACGAACCATGGTCCAAACGTTTTGCTGGTTGGTAACGGGTGCAGGGAAGAGTCTCCAGATGGCATGGAGGGCTGGCATGAACGCATTGATAGCCAGGGTGCCCGAGTCTCCATCCAAAGGTTTGGAGAAGAGGATACGCGAGGGGGTGTCGAGACCTGGATTGTTGGAAGGTATCGTGAGGGTGGATACTGTATATGTGAGTTGAGTTGGAATATTCGAGGAATGAAGCTTGTTTTCTTCGTGGTGTTGTGCGCTCTCCGTGTCGGCCTAGTCACCCAACTCTACCAGTATCAGTTTGGTGATCCGCGACGGAGTTTTGTTGCGATAAGTCTGTAGGAGAAAGAGGAAAGTTTATTTTGGTCCTCATCCGTCGTTTCAAGAGACGGCCGTTCACAGGTGCTCGAGCAATACGTCGTCTGAAGTGTAGGTGTGAAGAAACAGATTGGCTCGGGTAGGCCAGGACCCAGCTTGCCTGACTGGCGAGGCTTATACTGGACTGCAATAAAGTTTGAACTGATCGAACTGTTCTCGTGTGTGTGTATAAGGTTTGTTTGGTAAACGCGTGTTGGGTCAGAATGGCATGGCATGCCAAGCCAAACGCCTGGTGAGTTCTCGCGATACTTGAATCTTGATACGGAGAGTGATACGAAATAGGAACAGAAGCTCCGAATTGGATGGGGAATTGATGAGTACGAGAAGGGAAGAGAAGGTGAAGAGAAGGGAAGAGAAGGGAAGGGAAGTTATCCGGTACCTTGCCTCTTGCCTGCAATTGCACCTATCGAAGCCTTGTATACGAGGGTAGACAGAAGACAGGCTTATGCCATAGGCTGGCTGGCTGGCGTTTAAGTGAGAAGAATTGTCGGCGTTGAACCTGCATCAGCGTTTCCGCACCTCTCTAAAAACATTCCGACAAGGAGGAGGGAGAGAAGGAAACTGATGGCCAGACCTTGCAGGTGCAATCAGTTTCCACCAGTCTTTCTTCCCCATTCCCCCATCTTCATGCTGTCAATGATTTAGACTTCCACCTTCCACCTTCCACCCCCCAGTTAGGATGAAAAGATAGTCGATGCGTTGCTTGATACTTACTGTACCGGGGAAGTTGAAGTCAACGTTTACGCAAAGCATGCAAGGTGAAGCAAATACCTGTAACCGTGACGACTGGCCCATCCTGCAATCTATGAAATCTATCAAATCAATCTTTCGCAGTATCCCCTTTTTGCAGACGTCTCCGACGATTTATTGAACGGTTGTGCCTCGATTTGGAGGAGGTGTCAGATAAAATCTCCGTACAGATTGTTCAGGTTGTTGGTCGTCCCTTCTTTCCATCCCATTTTCCGTACCCTACTGTACTGTCCCTGTCCCGCACTTTGGCCAAGCCGAGGGCTCATCACTCCCGTCCTCGACAACTCAACACCATCACCAACTCCCCCTACCAATTGTAGATATTAGATATCATCGTGGTCAAGTGTTGCTGTCCTCACCTGACTCCTTGACTCGCATTCACTCTCTTCAAGTCACGACTCACAACACCACTTCATCACTTCACTGGCAACTCGGCTCCCCGCCAGCTCACTCCAAGCGATCGGATCACGCTGGTTATTGATTACCTACTCGCTCAGCAGGGGACGTCCTCCTGTATTGATGACGCGAAGGGCTCTTTTGCAGAAGGCGCAGAAAAAACCGGGTACTGCCCTGGCCTGGCTCACCAGCATCTCCATTATCTTCAGAATTCAGGGATCCCGTTGGCCCACTCAGTACCCACTCAGTACCCACTCAGTGCCCACCCTCCACGAGTTTACAGGCCTTCACTCGTCCAACTTGCTCCACCAACCGCTGAGCAGTGGAGCCTGTGATCTTTCCTCTTTAGCACCCATCAGTGCCATCACCATCATTTCACTCCCCCCATCCACCTGCACTCTCTCCGACGGGAGCCCGAGAAAAGCGAACGCATCCACCCTGAACTCTCTCTTGTTGCGAGGTTGTTACCAATTCCACCTCCACTTCCCCTTCCAACCACACAGCTCGACACAGCTCGACACATCTCGCATCGCCAACTTCACTCCTTCAACTGTTCGCTGGTGACCACTCAGCGACCTTCGGCAGTGCTGCATCAATGTCTTGCACAAAATTTCATCGACCATAGAAGCAACCCCCTTGCCTGAGCCTGAGCTTGACGCCTCACCCACCATTTCCGCTGAGCAGCCCGCGCTTCCGACAAGAGCCTCCATTTCCTGGAAAGTCCTCGAACCTCGATTCCATCACAATACACCCAATTCACGACTCCCTCCTCTCGATCTGCTTCGAAATCTCAGGTCAACTCGCTCAAGATGTCCGAGTAAGTAGATGCACAATCTGCAAAATCATTGTCGTCATTCCATCCTAACTATTGACTCTCTAGCCTTATACAAGCCGGTTGGGCTAAAGGTCACCATCCCACCCCACAAGAAACCCTACAGCATCTACGCTCCCTTTCCTCCAGAGACACCACGAGAAAGACGAAGATTGTTCAAAGACCCGTCGCGAAATCGGTATCAACAGGTGCTTTACACTCAATGGCCTCGGTGGCAAACGCGCCAGCCCTGCCACCGACACCTCCACAAAAAAGCCGAAGTCCTTTGTACAGCGATGCAGATGGGAACATGAGCACATTACCAGATCCTCGAAGTCGGACCATGTCACCTGCAAACGATAATAGCCCCGGGAGCCCATCACCCGCTCATCCAGATCTCAGCAACGAGGTTGCAACCCTCAGCAATAAATTAATTAGTGCCATTAATCACCAGACGAACCTGGACGATACGCTCTCGGAAACGAAACATGCGTTGGAAGCTTCACAGAAACGGGTCAAGCAGCTTGAGCAGGAAAATAACGACCATGCGGAATTACTCGCTCGCGGCATCTTGATACGGAAATCCGTTGCCGAGGTCGAGAAGAGTAAGATCGTTGTTCAACTCGCCGAGGAGAAACGACAGCGGGCGGAAGTTGAGAAGGAGAAGAAGAGTATCGAGCAGGAACTCGAGAATTTGACTACGGCATTGTTTGAAGAGGCAAATAAGGTAAGGGAACCCATTGCCAACTTTCTTCTCACTCGCTAACACTTACAGATGGTCATCACCGCACGCGAATCAGCTCAAAAGGATCATGATATGGTTCAGAAGAAGAATGACCAACTCAAAGCCCAGCTCGCAGACACAGAGAGTCTATTGAAATCACACCAAGAACAGCTTGCCGAGTTGAAACAGGTGCTGGAGCAGATGACGGAAGAGCGTGAGGAATCGATGAACATGACGGCACCTTCGACTCCAGGTTTGAGCAAAATGGACAGCAAGGACGAGATGAGAAATGATTCGGAAGGAACCCAACCATCGTCCATACCAGATCCAGTTTCACCATCCTACCCCACGAGCTTCACACATCTCATACAACCTGTACTTCGAACGGACCTCTCAGCATACGAAGATTTCACTTCTATTCTACGGATGTCTAAGAATGTTGCTGGCAGCAGAGCGTCTAGTGGGTCATATGGTACAATCGGATTGGGTCTTGGGCTTGGTGGATATGTTGGTGGGGCTAGCAATGGTTCAACCACGTCAATCTCAACTTCTGGTACACTAGGTTCATCTCCTGTCACACCAACCACCCCCGCCTCTTCAGTCAGCAGCACTTCAACCAATGGACCAAATTCCTTGACTCCTCTCAAAGACACAAAATTCTACAAGAGAGCGTTGGCAGAAGACATTGAACCGACTTTACGCCTTGATGCTGCCCCAGGTCTTTCGTGGCTGGCCCGGCGCACGGTCTTGAATGCCGTATGTGAGGGAATTCTTGTCATCGAACCCATGCCATCATCAACCAAACCATCCGTCTTTGCCTGTTCCTTATGCGGCGAGTCTCGCAAGGATCCAGCACATATTAGAAGTCACCGATTCAGAACCAGCGAGAACGAGAATGCGCAGAGATATCCTCTTTGTAGGTACTGTCATGGTCGTGTTCGGTCGACTTGCGATTTCCTTGGCTTCTTGAGGATTCTCAAGGACGGTCATTGGAGGGCGGATGATGAGGTTGCCGAGAGAGCTGCGTGGGAGGAGAGTGTGAGATTGAGAGAACAGATGTTTTGGTGTCGGATGGGAGGAGGAGTTGTGCCTACTCACCAGATGAATCAGGAACCGGCGAGGAGTCCACGCGTGAGCGCGGATTCGAGGATTGAGCAGGAGAAGGAGTTGACCAGAGAAGTCGACGAGACGGGAGAAATCCAACCTAGAGATGTCACGCCTGTTTCTGGCTTATCCCCGAGAGGGTCGACGAAGATGCAGTCACCGAATCGGATCAGCAAGTCCTCGATGAGATCGGATGGTAAGACGGATGATGCTCCGTTGCCGAGTCCGTTGCGCAAGGTTTCGCTGGACCGCGGGGAGTCGACGGAAGACGTAATGGTCATTGAGAAGCATAATTTGAGGAAGGACAATATGAGAGAATCGATCCACTCCGTGACTTCATTAGAAGTAGATGGGCATACCGATGGGATTCAGAGACTTTCGATTACGATTCCTGGGGCGCAGGAATGAGGGGTATCTGAACGATTTTTCAATTTTCTTTCTTCCCGGTTCTGAGGGTTAATGGGACCCGAAATAAAAAGAGGTTGGCGTTTTTGGGGGTGGGGAATGGAATTGTCCAGGGATTATTTTTGACCGGCGTGTCGAGCTTTGTTTTGTTGGGACAGCCTTTGGAAGTTTGGGCGTTGGTCTTTCTTTTGTTGATGATAATACCATAAGCGATCGATTCATTTTAATTAGGGAGGAAGAATGATGGATGGGATGGGATGGGCATGGCATGGCATGGATTGTGTGTCACTTTTGCGAGTTTTCTTCTTTTGTAAGATTTTTTTATTGAGGGGGAGATGGGAATATAGTTTATAGTGTGTTTTTGGTGTGGTTAGTGGTGTGTATGAAGGAGTGCGGAGGAGGGGGAGATGGAGGGGAGATGGAGAGGAGATGGACAAGTAAGGAGATGATAATGAAATGAATAAATACACCTTTTTTTTGGCTTCCAAACCTTTTTGAACTTTGATGTGTATTTCTTGCTTCCATGTGTATCTGGTACTTTTGATGAGGGGGTTTTCCGGGTTGAGGTGTCTTGCAGGATCTTGTTTTTCTTTCCTAGATCTTACTTCTCTGTGCTCTCCTTCCCTCTCTCTTCTGACGTGAGAGCGCTGTCTGATATCCAAAGGAAAAGGAGGTTCTTATTTTTCCGTTGGCTTTTTCCTCTCTTATCTCTTACTCTTCTCTGATATCGTCTCTGCAGATTACAGCTATAAGACTTTATTTTAGATTTTCTTTTTTAATTGTTTTTTTTTTTTTTTGGTTTACTTATCTCGCTCCTACTAGTACTCTTTTTTTTTTTCTCATCCTTCTACTTTGGTTTCTCATCCTTCTACTTTGGTTTCTCTGCTGTTTTGTTCTTCTTACTTTACTGTTTTTACTTTACTTTACTGTTTTTTTTTACTGTTTTTAGTTTACTGTTTTTAGTTTACTGTTTTTAGTTTACTGTTTTTAGTTTACTGTTTTTACTTTTT
Organism: Hymenoscyphus infarciens; assembly: GCA_001414345.1. NCBI lineage: Eukaryota > Fungi > Ascomycota > Leotiomycetes > Helotiales > Helotiaceae > Hymenoscyphus > Hymenoscyphus infarciens. Next base: position 100,180 of record LLCB01000190.1, on the reverse strand, counting down.
TTTTGTTGAGGTGTTAGCCTAGCCTAGCCTAGTCCAGCCTGCTAGCCTGCTAGCCTGCTAAACCTCCCTTTTTTTTTTAGAGAGTTAGAGAGAGAGAGAGAGGGAGAGGGAGAGAGAAAGGGAGAGAGAGAGAGAGAGAGAGAGAGAGAGAGAGAGAGAGAGAGGGAGAAAGGGAGAGAGAGAAAGGGGGAGAGAGAAAGGGGGAGAGAGAAAGGGGGAGAGAGGAAGGGAGAGAGAGGAGGCTAGGTTATAGATAGATGAAGAGAGGATTTTTTTAAGAGGGGAATCTTTCTTTGCTAGAGGAGTTTATTAGGTTTCCCCTGCTGCCTTTCTTTTTTTCTTCTTTCTTTTAAATAAGATAGGATAGGATGGGATGGGATGGGATGGGATGGGATAGGATGGGATAGAATAGAATAGGAGAGAGGAGGGGAGAGGAAAAGGAGAGAGTGTTATTTATAGTTATATTAGCCTTGTATTTTATTTAAGCTAGTTTAAGCTAGGGGTAGTTGAATTTAAATTTCAATTTAAATTTAAATTTAAAATTTAACAAGTTTCTTAGAAATAGAGATAATATCATATCCTACTTCCTAAATATATTAAAAAGTTAGATTAACTAAATTGTAAATCGTAAATTATAAAATCATAAAGAGAAAATAGAAAATAGAAAATAGAAAAGTGTTAAATCGTAAGGTATTACTTTTTATAAGTATAAGATAATATAAAAGAGAATAGAATAGAATAAAATAGAAGAAAAGAGAAGAGTTTTAAATTTAAATTTTAAGTTTAATTTAATTTTAAAGTCTCTCTTTTACTAGATTTGTTGGTATAACTTATGGTCATAAAAGCGATGCAAAAAGAGTTGTATTATCGTTCGTACATACCGAGTAAAGCTAGCTACGATGCCTACTTAAGTAGCCTCTAAGCGAGTGCACGTGTACCCACGTGTACTAACCCGAATCGCTATTTACCCCTTAAATATATACCGACACTGGCACTTCTTTAAAACGACAGAAGTTGGTACCCCAAAAATCACATATCCGAGCTAACCAATTAGAGCCTTCCATTCCCTGTCCTCGACCAATAAGGAGGCTCTATTTCAGTCCCTCATTTCGTTCTACCCATTCCATAAGGTTGATGTCCAGCTTATTGGTATCGATCAACTTTTGCAGGGCATTGTGGCAACCCTTTTTGGTCATGGCATCCGCAGGATTACTCTTACCGTCGATCCATTTAATCTACATATCCGAGCTAACTAATTAGAGCCTTCTATTCCCTGTCCTCGACCAATGAGGAGGCTCTATTTCAGTCCCTTATTTCGTTCCACCTATTCCATAAGGTTGATGTCTAGCTTATTAGTATCGATCAACTTTTATAGAGTATTATAGCAACCCTTTTTAGTTATAGCATCTATAGGATTACTCTTACTATTAATCCATTTAATCTTATTAATCTCTCTTAATTCATACGCTTCTTATAGGTATATAACATTAATTATTAGTTACTTCTCCTTAGTTATACCTAATTTAGCTATATATTTATAAATAGACTTCGAATTAGTATATACTATAAGTAGTATCTTAAATCCTAAGATATTTTTAAGAGTTGATTTTATTAAAGCTATAGCGTTAAATCTAGAGCTTATTATATATAATTCTAATACTAAAACACTATAAGTAACTCTCTTATATTTAGTAAAAGACTAATATAAGATATTAGTATTATTATCTTTATCTATAAGAGTAATAACATAACCGATTTATAATAATAAGTCCTTATTATTAGTAAATAATCTATTAGTAAAAGCGTATAACTTTAAAGAAGATTTATCTAATTTAACGAATTTAAGTCCTCTTAAGAGATTGTCGATTTACTATTAAATTTACTTATTAAAGAGTGAAATATTATTATTTTAAAGATCGATAGTTTAAGTAGTATATAATAAGTTAAAAGCAGCCTTAGGTTAGGATACTATAGCTAAGTATACCCCTCTAGCACGTTATATAATATATTAATCTTTAGTATCTACTATATATAATATCCCTTTTATATTAGATATCTTAGATAAGGCCTTTTATACTAAATCTAAGTATTTTATATAATCTTAAGTAAAAGATATAGAGCTGTTAAGATACTTAGTAATTAGCCCTCTATTAAATTTAATTAGATAGTTAATAGTAAGCTCTTCTCTCTCCTTAGATATAAACCTAGCTTTATTAATAGTAAGCTCTTCTTTATTAATAAAAGCGTTATTAGCAAGTATAAGAGTATTATTAGTTTAAAGGCCTACTATACTAAAAGGGGTATCTAACTTTACTTATTCGTTATATTAGTATAACTTAGTATATAAAAGACAGAGGTCGAATATTAACTGTTCTATTATAAGCCTTAGAATATAGTGTTTATAGTACGTTATAAACTAATAATTACTAGCTTCTAGAATATTATATAATAGCTTAATTACTTTAAAGAATATATCTTCCTATTAAGGATAACCTTTAAGAGAGCGTATAAAGAATTTCTGATTTAAGTCGGTTAAAGATTATATATATACTTATATAATATCTTAAATAAATACTTATAAACCTAGAAGTATTATAATAAGTATAAGGATTATTCTCTAGCTTACTCTCTAAATTATAGGTGCTTAAGTAAGTACTAGTAACTTTCTAGTATTATTATATACTTAGATTACTAATCTTAACTTTATAAAAGTAAGTGTTATACTCTTAAATTTTATATTATCTATAAAGCGTAATCTAAATATTCTAGTATTAGGAGGTAATTCCTTCTAAGTAATAATCTTAAAAACACTATAATTAGTTAATCTATTAATCTTCTTTTATTACGATTTAATATATATTATACTATTATTAGCTATAAAGACTTTAATATTATAAGGTTCGCTTAAATTAGTAAGAAAAGTTTTAATATTCTTAAAAGTAATATAGTTGATATTGTTAATAAAAGTGTCTAACTACTAGAATAACGCTTTAATATTACTTAGAGGCTTTAGATACTTTTAGGGCCGTCTATGTCTACGCTTCTAGAGAGGTTCTAGTATAGTTTCTAGAATATTAGTATTCTAGTAGATCTATAACTATCGAAGTCGATATTAGAGAGAAGGCGAATATTATTTAACATCTTACCTACTCTATTACTTAAAAGTTCCCTCTTTTTTATAGGGTTATAGTATTATTTTAGATAGTACTATACTAGAAACTTCCTTAGTTACTAGTACTATTCTAGAAGTTTTAAAAGTTTTAATAAAGTATAGCTTTATAACTATAGATTAAAACTTTATAGAACTGCTTAGTAGTACTATAATATAGTCCTTATTCTCGATTCCTTAAAAGATAAAAGGTTCTATCTAAGACTTTATATACTCTTTTTATACTAAAACGTCTAAATTTAAGAGTAAGTCCTTAACTTAGTTAATCGGTCTATTTCGTATATTAAGAGCTTCTTTAACTTAGCGAGATATAATCTACTTTCGTACTTCTTAAGTAGCCTTCTTATAGGTCTCTAACCTCGTAGAAATCGGTTATAAAGGTACGTTATTTATAGTTATTTAAGTATATACCTTATATACTAATAGAGTAGAGACTAGACTATTTAGGCCTACTATATCGTTAATTACTTTAAAGGCTATTTAAAGTACTAAACTTTATAAGAGATAAGGCTCTTATTTACGTATAATATTATATACCTGTTAAATCGGTCTATAGTATTATTCTACTATACTAATTAAATTATATGCCTTAACTGGTACAGTTTTTACTATAGTACTTATTCTAGTAGTAGAGTATATAAAGTCCTTTCTAACAAAGTTTATCCTAGTATTTATAATAATATAATTAGAAGGTCTAAGATATATATTAATCTAACATCTTTAGAAGACCTTCTATATAGTTATTGCTTTTATATCTAGTAAAAAGTCACTTACTTAATACCTTATTACTTCGTCTATATAGTATAAGACCGCCTACTTATTAAGGAAGAAAGTATTAATTAAAATACTATAATTAAATTTAAAGTTATTATAAAGAGTGAACTTAAATTAGCTAAGCGAACTTCTATACTTTTAATAGTATTTATAAAATTTAGTAAGATATTAAAAGATGCCTTAGTTAATATAATATCTAGCTCTTTCTAGTATACGTTATAATCTTAGTACTAATAAGTAACTAAATCGCTTATAAAGTTGTTAAATATTAATATTTATAAGAAATGTTAAATACTCTTATATAAAGTTATATATAGCTTTATCTTAGAGTAGAAAAAGGTATCTAAATCGTTATATAATAGAGAACCTTTTAACTTCTAATCCTTTTTTATTCTCTTAGATAAGTGTGTTTTAAAGATTATTTAAAGTAATATTTAGGTTGTCTATATTATTAATATAAAGGATAAAAGGGGTATTAGATTATACTATATAGAATTTAGCTTTTCTAATTAGTATATCGATTATTATCGATCTTAAAGATAGAGTATATCCTTTACTAAACTAGATATTAAATTAACTCTTTATACCTTTATTAATTAAGATGCTTTTAATAAGTCTAATATATATAAGATATTAGTTATATCTTATACTTAACTTTTAAGCTACTCTAGTATTAATTATTATACTAAAGAAGTTCTCTTTTATATATCTTTTAACTATTATTATAAACACCTTCTCTATAAATTTATATATAATGTTAGAAGTGTTATTTAGATTATTTAGGTTTTATAAGATATATCTATTAATAGCGTGTTTTTATACTAAACTTATTAAATTTATAGTAAGTTATTTAGTATTTAAATTATTAATAAATCCTACGGAAGTAATATTATAATAGATAACTTTATTATCTAAGTTAGTATCTAATAAGTAACTATCTTCTTTTAATAGAGTAATAGTATAAAGAGTCTCTAATATCTCCTCTTCCTAGGTACTCTAAGCGTATACTATATTTATATTATATACCTTTCTAGTATACTTGTCTTACTTCTCTTTAAAGTGTCTAGAATTCTTATTAGTCTATTTAGTAAAGTAATAGTCTTACTCTTCTTAACTATAATCCTAAGATAAATAATCGTCCTTTCTATATATATAACATGTCCTCTTCTTCTTATATTAATCTATACTACTAAATTTATTTATACTACTATATTATCTGCTCTTATAGAAGTACCTCTTAGTTATTATAGTTTTGTTTATAACTATCTCTAAGTAGACTTTTATATAGGATTAGATTAAACTTCGTAGAAGAGTAATAGTATTAGAAATTAAAGAGTCTTAGAGTAAGGTTAATATTATAATAGTATAATCTAAGACCTTTTTATACGCTAAAATTAGCTTATTTAAAAACTAACTATTAGTATAAAAGTCTATAGAGAGAGAAAATCTTAGTAAATTAAGTCTTAATAATATATCTTTAAAAGACTATGATATTAATACTCTAGATACTTAAATTATCTCCTATAAATTAATATTATTCTACTTAGATAATTAGTCTCTTTTATAAAGTTTATCTTTAAAGTATTATTATATAGATATAAATAAAACTTTAAAAGATTAATCGTTGTATTTGTTAAAAAGTATAGTATAAAAGTAATTTAAAGCGTTACCTTTTAGTATAATAGAGAAGGTAAGAGAGTAAATTGCTAGTAATACTCTACTTCTCTTATATATATTCTTAAAGATTATAACTTTAATAGTAAAGTTATCTTCTTTTCTACTATACTTTTAATTATCTTTATATACTTTTATAAGAGTGTCTAATATATGAGAGTAGTCTTAACTCTTTAAACTTTAAGAAGTTAATTCTAGTTTAAAATATACTATATTTATTTATATTAGTAGTCTTCTACTAAGATTATTCTATTACTGATTATATTCTAGATATTTAGAGGTATCGTTGAAATCGTTGCTACTAGTATCTTTACTAAATTAATAAGATATAAAGAAGGATATCTAGTTGTCTTTTAGTAGACTTAAAGGTTAGATTAAAGGTTATACTAGATCGCTTAGGTCTTTCCTTTTAGTTAGTAGGATTAAAGTCGTCGAAGGTATTAGTTATTATATCAGTTGTTATTATTATTATTATTATTATATAGTAGATACTTATAAAGCTTCGTCTCTAGCCTTTGTCTTAGATTAGGTGTTTTAAGTAATATTTTCAGCTAGAGGTTGTTATTATTAGAGTTGTTATTACTATAGGTTTTATTATCTTTTAGCGTATTCTACTATATATTTATAACGAGATCTTAATTCTTTAGTACTAGCTTCTACTAATACTATATCTTTTAATTCTTCGTCTAACTACTTAGTTTAGTTAACCTTAGTAGTAGTATTATATAGTACTTAAGATATAAGTATCTTATGTCTATTTATCTTAACCTATATACCTCTTCTATAAAGTATTCGTTATAACTTAATAGTAGTGGATTAGTAGATTTTAGTAAATTTATCTTAATCCTATCTTTTAAAGTCTACTTAAAATTCGTTTTAAAGAAGAAGGTCTTTATTCTCTCTTTTAGTATACTTCTCTTCTTATTTAGCTATAAAAATCGTCTCTTCTATTTATATTAACTTTAGCTTTAGTACAAGCTTTAGGGCTTGTTTTAGTACCGAAGTTAAAGCCTCCGAAGTTATTAGAATTAGTACTAGTGTGTCTGTTATATTATAGATGTTATAGATATTATTATTATTTAAATTAAATTTAGATATTATCGAAAGTCCGTTTATACTCTACTTAGTAAGTAAAAGAGAATTTAGGTTTTAGGTGAATAAGTATCTTAGAGAGTATAAATTATCTTAGAGGAGAATAGGAGGTCGAGGGAGTTATTAGAATAACGTTAGAAGGTTAGTATTAGTAATTAGTGCTTCTTATATTAAGAAGCGTTTATAGTATATTATTGAAAATTTAAATAGTAGAAGGAGTTATAATTAGAGAAGAGGAGTCTACTAGTAATATCGAGTTTACTTTTATATAAGTATATCTATAGTAGAAATATATAAAGTAACTGAGTATCTAATCTATACGTCTACTGATTAGTATTAGTATAACTTATAGTTATAAAAGCGATATAAAAAGAGTTATATTATCGTTCGTATATACTAAGTAAAGCTAGCTACGATAACTACTTAAGTAGCCCTTAAGCGAGAAGCACGTATGCCCACGTATACTAATCCGAATCGCTATTTACTCTTAAATATATACTGACAAGAAGAGTTTTAAATTTAAATTTTAAGTTTAATTTTAAGTTTAATTTTAAGTTTAATTTTAAAGTCTCTCTCTCTTTTACTAGATTAGTAGATTAGTAGATTAGTAGATTAGTAGATTAGTAGATTAGTAGATTAGTAGATTAGTAGATTAGTAGATTCTATATCTATATCTATATCTCTATCTATATTTCTTAGGATCTAATAATTTTCTCTATAGTTATTAGTTATTAGTTAAGTTAAGAATAGAAAAGGATTTAGAAGGAGAATAGGTTTTTTATATAGTAGTAGTAGTAGTAGTAGTAGTAGTAGTAGTAGTAGTAGTGAAATTGTTTCTTACTTTTTTATAGTTATTATTATTATTATTACTTTATTATTATTATTATTATCTGATTTTCTATTACTATTAGATTGTTTTTCTACTTTTGTTTTTAGATAAATAATAGAGTAAGAGAGAGAGAGAGGAAAGAGGAAGAGAGAAGAGAGAAAGAGAATAGAAGAGAAAGAGAGAGAGAGAGAAGAGAGAAGAAAGAGGAAGTGTTAGGACAATTATAAGGTGAATATGTCGGTTCCGGTTACCTAATCGAGTAGTAGAATAAGGCCTATTTATACTTAGACCTTTATACTTATAGATAGGCACGTATAAATAAATAACCACTTTTTACGTTACCTTTTAATCCTTTAAAGAGAGATAGGAAGACTCTATTTATAACCTAGTTATACTAATACTAATTAGTATACGTGTATAGATTAGGTTACTTAGTTACTTATATTAGATGCTTTCTGTCCTAGTAGCGTCGTCTCTTCTATTCTAGTAGAAATATAATATTATAAGTAGTTATAGAGTAAAAGCCTCCTTTCTATCCTAGTAGGAGATTAACTTTTACTACTATAAAGAGTTTTTATCCTAGTATTCTTTTATCCTAAAAAGGACTATAGATCTACTAATCGTTTCTTTAATCAATTATCGCGAAACTAACTGATTTAACACTTCCCTAGCCTATTAATAAACACGTTAAAAGTATTAATCTATTACTCTTCTCAAGGACTCTACGATACTACCAAAAACATACGATTCCTAATAAGAATTACTTATATAATTTACCTCTAAATTCTAACGTCCTCGTTTAGCAAGAAAAGAGTAAATAGACTAGACCTTTTAAATTAATTAGTATTAATAATAAGGAGTATATTATTGAATTACCTAGTAGACCTACTAAATTTAGATCTACGGTTATAAAGCCTTATTATTCCCCTCTCTTATAGTATAGAGATTCTATTCTAGATAAGAATTAGCTAGCTAAGAATACTAATTAAGAAGTATAATAATTTAAGGACCTAGAATTAGAAATAGACCTCGATACTCTACTACTATCTCTTATAGTAATACGCTCTTAATTAATACTAGTTCTAATTCCTAAACCGATTCTATCGACTATACTACTAAAGCGAAAGAGAGGACAACTACTAAAGAATCTAAAAGTTCCCTTCTAATTCCTAGAACACCTTAATCTTATTAATACCTATATATTTAAGGCTAGTATATCTAAGATCTTTATTTAAAGTAAGGTTAATAGAAAGGAACGTTTTATTTAATATAATAAGAATGTCTCTAAAACTCTACGTTCTACTAAATTAAATAGTATATAAGAAGGTATATATATTAGTATACGCTAATCTGAATTCAAGGGCCTTACTAATAGAGGTATACTTAAAATAATCACCTATAACTAACTTCTAAAAGAGGCTAGAATATTTAGATCTAAATTCGTCGATACTCTTAAATTCCTTAGTATAGTATAAGCTATAGAAAAGTTAAGATTAGTAATCTAAGGATTTAATAATAATAGTAAAAAGGTTATCTTTATCTAATTATCTACGATCTAACGTATAAACTAGAGACTTATTATTACTCTTTTTATTATATTCTACTAATAATTTAGCCTCTTTTTAAGAGATATTTCCTAGGCTTATATATAGTCTATTATCTAATTAGGACGATAAATTTTTACCTATCTCTTAAAGAATAAAGAATAGTAGAAGAGAATTATCTAGAAAGTAATAAGACTTCTTTATAGTATTATAGAAGCTAGAAACTATTAGTTTAATATCTACTAAAAGTATTACCTAAAAGTACTTCGAATAAAAGAATTAATATATAATTCTTACTTTTTATATATTAATAAGGAATAATACTTTAGTATTATAGGTCTTTAAACTAATAATACTCTTATTCTTATTAAGAAAGGATTTGCTAATAATAAGGAATTAAAGCTTAAGGAAGTTAAATTTGCTACTAAGGACTATAAGGAATTAACTAAGGACTATTTACTTAAATTTAATAAAGGTAAAATTATAATTAATTCCTTAGACTTGCTTAATCTTAAGATTACGCTTACTTAGGATTATTCAAAGAATATTAAATTAGTAAGTATTAAGCCTACTAATCTTAAAAGCTCTTATAACACGATTTAATTAAAGGCTTCTATAAAAGAGTAATATGTTATATAATATACTTATAGAGCCTATATAGCTATAGTATTATAACTAGAAGCCGCTTTCGATTTATCGACTACTATCTAAATAGTTAACTCTTAAAAGGAAGATATTAACGCTCTTAATAAGAGACTTTAATAGTAAATTAATAATCCTAACAGAGGACTTACCTATATAGAATTAAATCTAGAAAGTCTTAAATTAATTCTATTTACTAATTCCTCTTTTACTAATAATAAGGATTATACTTTATAAATCGGATACGTTCTTATATTAGTAGATAAAGATAATAAAGCTAATATCTTATACTAGTTATCTATAAAGTATAAGAGAGTTACTTATAGTATTTTAGCCTCTAAGTTATATACTTTAAGTAGAAGATTTAATATTACTAGTACTATTAAATCGATAATTAAGCTTATTCTTAATTAATTAGTTCTACTTATAATTTATACTAATTCTAAGTTAATTTATAACTATCTTATAAGACTTAGTACTACTAAGGAAAAGAGACTAATAATTAATATTATAAGACTTTGATAAGTATACAAACGTCGAGAGATCTACGATATTAAATAGATTAATAGTATAAGTAATTCTATAAATACTATAACTAAATCTAAGCTTTATAACGCTTTAAAGGATCTTATTAATACTAATAGATTAAAAGTAAAAGTGATAGAATAGGTAGAACGTAGAGAAGATAGGTATATAAGAAACATAGACGAATAAGCGAGAATAGATAAGTGGAATAGAGTATTCTAATTAGCTAGATAGACAGAATAGAGAGCTCTTATTAGTAGATTTTATTAATCTCTTTTAATTATATTTTTAATAGTTTTTACTAATATATCTTACTTCTAAGTTGCCCTAGTATTAAGACAATTATAGAGTAAATATATTAGTTCTAGTTACCTAATTAGGTAGTAGAATAAGGCCTATTTATACTTAGACCTTTATACTTATAGATAGACACGTATAAATGAATAACTACTTTTTACGTTACCTTTTAATCCCTTAAAGAGAGATAGGAAGACCTTATTTATAACCTAGTTACACTAATAGAAAGAGTAGGAATATATTTACTTTCTTAACTCTTATCTACGCTAGGAAAAACCCTGTTATACTACTCCCTCTTTAAATAGGCCTTCTATAACTAAGCGGCTTTGTCCTTCTTTAATATAGGAGTATTAATCTCTAGCTCGCTATAATCCTCTCTTCTAGTCTTATATACTGCTTTCTATAACAGGAGAGCTACTAGAGAACTAGCTATCTCTAGCTTCTCTAAATAGAACTTTTCTACTAGTTATAGTATATAGATTAGTTATTAAGCTAGATACTAATTAAAGTCTTTATTAAAGCCTTTCTACTTAATTTAGTAATAGAGAGACTACTATCTCTTCTTACTAGCTAGTATTTCTTTAATCTTCTATTCCTCTTCTTCGTTTATAATAATTAGTAGAGGTAGTATAACTACTTATTCTAGTAAGAGATTATCTATAGCTTTATATAACTTTTTAAGAGTAAAGATAGAATAGACTTTAATAGAAGCTAGTAGTTATAATTAGGAAGTAGAACCTACTTCTTTAAGAATATAATAGCTCGTCACCTAGGCTATTCTAAATAGCTAGAAGTATCTGCTATATATAAGGTTTTAGTAGTTATTGTTTTATATTATCTAATTTAAGAAGATTACGTACGTCTATACGTCTATCTAAACTTTTAGACGTACTTTATAGAGTTCGGGCTTTTATATTAGCCGACGTATATCGTTATTTAGTTTTATATCTCTTTTATATCGTCTAAACCTCTTATATATAGTAGCCTACTCTTCTAGAGTTAGAAAAGACTAGTTTAGCCTTTTCTTCTATATTAGTACCTAGTATTTACATACGTTATTCTACTAAACGTACTCCTATATACCTCTTCTATAGTTATATATATTTCGTATTATTATATAAAAAGACTAAACTCTTCTTCGCTAGTAATAGTATAAATAATATCTCTTTTTAAGCTTTTTATCGCTTCTTTTATTTCGAATACAACTTAGCCTAGATTTAGACTAGAAGGATAATATTCTTAAATAGCTAGGTAATTAGAGACTACCTAGACAGCTAGTAACACTAGAGTTTAGTGTCTATATAGATAGCTAGTAAAAATCGTATTATAGACACGTTAAGAGATTAGAATACGCTAAGTGTTCCCGAGAATCCTAATAACCCTAGAATCGGTGAATAAGTCGATATAGTTATTACGAAGGCTTCTGAACCTAACCTTACCCCCCCTCTTTTCGACTTTATATCGAACTAGTTCTGCTACGAGGCGTTAAACGACCTTCTAGAGCCACTCCCCTTTTTAAAAGACACCTCTCTAAACCCTCTCTAATATATACCTATATACTAAGACTTAGAAGATCCTAACGAAATAATAAGCGAGACTTCTTAAATACGGATAATATATAGACGAGATAGCGGCATAAAAACAAAGGATAAACGATCGGTTAGACGAGATAGATATAATTATAAGCGAACTCTAAAGTTAATAACTCAAAAACACTCCGCCTCTGAACCCTCACTGATCCGACCCTCTTTCGAACCTTCCTTCGGACCCTCCTTTGCTTTTAAAGCCCGAATTCAGACCCCTTTCGCTTAAGAGACACCGCTGCCCCTGATGCCTTCCCACCACTTCCCTTAAATCGGATACGAATCGGTCGAAATACGCTTTCTATTAGGACGAAACTTAGAAGCGAGCTCTTAGCTGAGTTATCGCTGTCTTTAATAATACTAACTGAACATCATCTAAAAGAAATAGAAGTGGAAGTAGGAAGAAGATTATACTAAAGAAACGTTTGCTTTTCAAGTATAGCCATACTCAGAGAGATACTAGAATAGACGCTTCTTTTATATGTGGGAGAAGATCACACCTCAGCTCTAAAACGCGTCTACTACGTATAAGAGACGCTGGAATTACAACTTGCTAAGATGCTCTTCGGTTCAAAAGAATACTCCTCTATCTAGCTCCGAATCCCCTACGATACGACAGCGACTCTTCTTCTGAATCGGAAGATGACGATTAAGTCCTTAAGTACTCTAAAGGGAATAAGGTAATACGATAACTTCAGTATTAAGTTCATTTAACTAGCCGAAACCACCCCTTTTATTGTCCCTAGATACTTAGATAACAATTTTAACTTTAATAACTTAGTAACAACTTCGCCTTTGACTAGCTAAAACTACCCTTTTTATTATTCTAAACTTCAGATAGCATTTTCAAATTCAGTATTAAGTCTTTTAACTAGCCGAAACCTCACTAACTCTTATAAGAGTCTTACTTTCTTTTCACTTCTAGCTAGGCTAGAAGTTCATTTTTTATTTAAATTCTTTAAAGCGGATATAAATTAGTCAAAATACGCTTTCTATTAGAACGAAACAAAGAAGTAAGCTCTTAACTAAGTTATCACTGTTAATCCTAACCGAGTACTGTCTAACTCTACTCTAAATTCGCCTCTAACTTTATTCTAAACTTTTTTAGACTTATACTCTTTTTATAAATTCGAATCGGATATAAATTAGTACACTCTTAAAGTAAACTCTTAGCTAAGACATCACTATTACCTACAACGTTACCTCTTAATATTCGCCTCCGACTCTACTCTAAACTTTTTCTGATTTTACTTTAAACTTTTTCTAACCTACTAGATAGGATCGGACTATACTCTTTTAGTAAACGCGAATACTTGCTTTTAATATAGAAGGATTAGAAACGAAGTCTACTTTATAAGTATTTACGAAATCGATTTAGACTACTATCTCGCTTATAATATTATAATAAATAAAGCATCTACGAACTTAGGTTAGCTACGATTTAGACTACCTTCTCACTTACAACAAAATCAATAAAATATAACAAATATAATACTTATACTATTCTAATTCGACTCTAAATAATAAGATAGATAGACTCGAGGACGAGTCTTTTTCAAGAGAGAGAGATATAATAGCCCGTCACCTAGGCTATCCTAGATAGCTGAGAGTATCTACTATATATAAGGTTTCAGTAGTTATTGTTTTATATTATCTAATTTAAGAAGGTTATATACGTTTATACGTCTGTCTAGACTTTTAGACGTACTTCGTAGAGTTCGAGCTTTTATATTAGCTAATATATATCGTTGTTTAGTTTCGTATCCCTTTTATATCGTCTAAACCTCTTATATATAGTAGCCTACTCTCCTAGAGTTAGAAAAGGCTAGTTTAGCCTTTTCTTCTATATTAGTGCCTAGTATTTATATACGTTATTCTACTAAACGCACTCCTATATACCTCTTCTATAGTTGTATATATTTCGTACTATTATAAAGGATCTTAAAAGAGCTAGTTATCTAGTAGTTTAGCTTTTAGCTTAGTTACTAAGTTACTTAGTTCTTTATTATAATAAAAACTATATTTTCTATTTTAAAGTTAACGTCTTATCTAAACTTATTTATATCTTATTCCTTCTTTTACTAAGCTTTTAATATACTTACTTAGCTAACGTCTAAGACCTCTTAAATAGTTTTTATAACTATTATAGCCTCTTCTTATAATAGCTATTCTTTTATATTAGCTAGTTCTAGTGTTTACTAATTAAATAAAGTCTTTAGTATATATCTCTTTTATAACTTAAAAGGTAATATTCTAATAATACTATAAGGTAATACTAACTATATATAGTCTATTATTAGAAGTATCTTAGACTAGTTAGTATAATAATAATTAATATAAAGTTATAAGTACTAATTAAGATATTAGTTTATAATCTTAATCTAGCTATTAGTTTAAGTATAGTTTATAGTAGAAAGTTAAAGCTAAATACCTAGGTTTTAAGTAAACTCTTTCTAGAATATAGTAATAAAGTAAGAGCCTCTATCTAATATTATACTTTCTAGAATCCTATAGTATTATAGAACGTGTTTAATATATAATCTTATAATCTACTTAAAAGTAATATTCTTATAATAGAGTATTAAAATAGACTACTTAAATAAGTAGTCTATTATTATAAACATATTACTATAACTATACTTATTAATTAAAAAGGACTTAAAATCTATAGCTATATATTACTATATACGTAGTAGTACTAAGAGTAGGTATAGATAGCTAGGTTTTTTATCTTAAGAAACATCTACTCTTTTATGTTTATAATAGTTTTATATATATCTTATAATATTAGCTTTTATATTTTACTAGATATATCTTAGACGTAGAATCTAATAGATCTTATCTCTCTCTAGATAAGCTAAAAGTATCTAATTATAAGCTTTATAAATTAGGTCTATTCTTAGTATATCTATATCTAGTACTACTAAGTAGTTTTAGTAGAGTAAAAGGCCTTCTTTTAAGATATATAGAGAATTAGTATTAGTTTTAGCTTATACTTATATAGCTTAAAGTATTACTATATCCTTATTTACTTACGAGCCTAGAGGCACGAGTTTATATATATAGAACATTTTCACTATTTATTATTAAATTACTAAATAGTAACTTAATTTAATTAGAAGTAGGCTATCTATAGCGTTATATAAGCATAGTAACCTAATACTCTTACTTTAAAATCAACTTATTAATCTAATTCTATAGTATAGCCTCCTATTCCTCTATAACTACTTAGCGTATTTCCTCTATAGTAGTAGGTTAGTATTATCTTCTATAAAGTCGTTATTTAATCCACTACTAGCACTTCTTTATAGGATTTATATTAGGTAAAGTAGAGAGATAAGGTATTAAGATAATACTATATTTTGTCTAGAGTTTAGTATAATAGTTTATAGCTAATTTATATCTATAGATAGAGTTTCTATCCTCTATAAATAATAGTTCTATAGAAGGACGAAGAGTATATATAACTAAGGCGAAAGCTTTAAGAATTACTTAGATAAAGGGTTTAAGTAGTTATATAAGATAATCTCGTTATATAAAGACGCCGCTCTTACTATAGTCTTTAAGGAAAATAAGAAGGGATTTATACTTATAACTAATAGCTCTCTACGCGTTTATAGAAGTTATATAGCTTTAATAGAATTAGTACTAAATATATATATTATAGAACTATTTAGAGTATTCTTTATTAATATTCCGAGTTACTTTTTACTTAATTATACGTCCTCTAACTTAAAATATAACTTCGTCTAACTATAGAACCTTTAGCTACTCTACTATCTAAAATATATATATAAGACTCTAAAGAAAGCAAGTAGTAACTTAGGCGAGTATTAAGTATAGTTTCTAGTAAGAGACGTAGTAATAATAGCCTTATTAGTATATTCTACGCTTAAGTATATCGACTAAATAAGGTAGCCCTAGTTTCTCTCTTAGCTTCTACTAGTTTATTTAACGATTCTTCTAGCTTTATATATAATATAAGATAATCTCGTCTACTAATTTATCTAATAAAAGGAAAGTCGGTCTAGTACGCTCTACGCGAGCTTATTTAGAGGCTATATAGTCTAGTATTTTACGTATTATACTCTCTCTAAGAGATTAGCTAGACAGATCTTTATACTAATATTATAAGACGTAGATAAAGACCTTTCTAAACTAGTATAATTAGCGCATAGCCTCTTTATGTTTTATAGCTATCTTATAGCTCTTTTAATAATACTAGTCGTTTAGTAGAGAGGTAGTAAGAGGTATATTTGTTAGTAGAAGAGGTAAAACTCGTTAAAATCGTTAAAATCGCTAAAATGCTCTATACGTATAGACCCGTGTCTCTAGGCTCGTTAGTAGATTTATTCTAAAAGTATAATTAATTCTTAGAAGTAGTTTTTATTAACTAGAGCTAGTATAATTAAGCTTATCTTAACCTCTAGGTTTTTAAGTACTTTTATATTAACTTATTCTTTTATTAGAAGTATATAAGTTTAGTACTACTTTTTAAGTTCCTTTTATAATTATATCTTATCTACTTTATAAGTTAAAGTATTTATTTTTCTATTTTTATATTTTAAGTAGAATATAATAATAAAATAGTACTTAGCTAAGGCTTTAGCTTACCTTACTTAATAGGTAGTAAGTTACTTAATAGTTATAAAGTACTTAAGCGCCTTATAATTAGTATAAATATAGATCTTTAAATAAGTACTTTATAGTTCTAGTCTTGATTTTATAAGTAAGTATATAATAGTAAGTAGCTTCTTATTATATATTTTATAATTATACTTAGCTAGAAATATAGTCTTACTAAAGTAGGCTATAAAGTACTATTCTCTATTAGTTTATTATTATTATAATACTTTAGTAATAATCTTATCTAAAGTATTTATCTTAATTATAGTAGGAAGGTTAGAAGAGTAGTAGTAGAGGATTAGTATAGAGGTAAGTACTACCTTTAGGTCTTTAAACGCCTTCTAGTATTCCTTATTAAAGTTAAAAGATATATTATTCTATATTAGATATACTAATAGCTTTATAATTATATTATAGTTCTAAATAAACCTTTAATAGAAGTTAGAGAAACTAAGGAAGCTTTAAACACCTTTTACTATCTTAAGAGCCTACTATTTTTATACTACTAAGATCTTTTTAGAGTCTACTTTAATACTATTAGTATTAATAATAAACTTAAGATATTTTATCTTTTTAATATTAAACTTATACTTCTTAATATTAACTTATAACTTAGTATTCTTAAGATATTAAAGGACTTTTTATATATACTCTTTATATTTAAAGATATTTAATAAATAAATAAGGATATTATCTAAATAGGTAGAGTAGCAGTTGTTTAAGTAATTAAATAGGACGTTATTTATATAATACTAGTAGATAGATAGGCTATTTATTAAACTAAATAGTAGAACCTTATACTTATAGGTTCTATAATATATATAAAAAGTAGTTAATTCCTTAGTATCTAGATCTATTTATATATAGTAGAAGGCTTACTAGATATCTAGCTTAGTAAAAATATAAGTTTAACTAATATATATAAGTGTTTTATTAATTAGAGGTAATAGATAGTAGTTCTTTTAAGTAAGATTATTAAGTTTTTAAAAGTTAATATAGAAACGTAGCCTTCTATCTACTTTCTTTATAAATAGAATAAGAGTAGTAAAAGAGGACTAGCTATACTTAATAAACTCTTTATAGAGATTCTCTAAGATATATTTCTTTATAACTAATAGCTTTTTAGTAGATATCTTATATAGAGAGGAATATTTAAGAGTATTTAGACTTTTAAGATTAATCTTATAGTTATAGTATTAGTAAGATAGAAGAGTATCTAAGGTAGTCTTAGAAAATACTTCTTTAAAGTCTTAGTACTTATTAAGAATAGTAATTTTAGAGGCTATATCTAGCTCTTAATTAGCTATAATAGTATTAATTTCGTATATACTTATAGTAAAAATCTTACTATTCTTTTAGAGTAAGTAATAATATATTTTTATAACTAAAATAGCTAAAATATTAATAATAGAGTCTAACTTCTTTAAGATAAAGGGTTTTTAATAGTATACTAGAGTAAGTACCTTCTTTATAATACTCTTAAGTTCTCTTTTTATAATCTAGTATTATGCTTATATTAAGGACTTATAGCCTTCTTTACTATATATAGATAGTATATAACTGGTTAAGGTTATAGTATTAATTTTAAGATAATCTATAGGCTTTAAAAGTCTTTTATCTTATTAGTGTTATTTATCTATTTCTATAGCTTAATTATAAGTATTAGCTTTATCTTAGTAAGAAGGTATAGAGTTTTTTAGTTATATAATATCTTAAGAGAGAGGAGTTAGCTATTAAGTAGAGAAGTAAGGCTTAAGATTATTAGACTAGAGTAACTTTTAATAAGTTATATTAATATTAATATAGAAGTACTTAAAGAACCTCTAGTTAAGAATAATATTATATAGACTTAAGTCTAAGAGGCTAAATAATATATTAAAGAATTTATAGCTATCTAGAATATAATTTAAATAGAGGTAATTTAAGAATCTTATACTATAAGAGACTAGTAGTATTCTTAGTAGAAGAAGGTAGTAGTAGTATAGTAATAGCTACTATATATGTTTTAGTAGGTTAAGTTCTTAAACTAGATTAGGACGTAATATTAATAGAAGTAGAGAGAGAGATAGGCTCTATTAACTTTAAAGTAGAGTAGAATAGTTCTTAGGTTAATAGGTTACCTTTAAAAGACTTAACGTAGCTAATAGAAGAATATTAGACTCTATTACTTAATGTAAAGAGGTTTAGCTTTATAGAGAAGAATAGTAGATTTAAAGGATTTAATATAGAGTAAATATAAATATTATTATTAGAATATTAGTAAAAGCCTTCTTAGGTAAAGAGAGAGAGTTTAGTTTTAGTATAATAGCTCTCTATAAATATATAGAGTGCTTATAGAATAGTACCTTTTATTAAGAAAAACTAAACTAAAGAGAAAAGTAGAGAGTATAAGTACTCTAGCTTTATTTATATATATTAAGCGAGTTCTTAGAAAAGCCTCGAGATAACCTAGTTACGTAAGTGACGTATATGACTAGGACTGTTATACTACGCTAGGAAAAACTTTCTACTAAAATATTTACTTACTCTTTTACTCTCTTACCTCTCTCTCTCTCTCTCTTATACTCTTATCTATTACACTCTTATCTATACTCTCTTCTATAATCCTATCTTTACTCTTAGTATATATAATATATAAAAGAATAGAATAAGGTGTAAAAGTATATAGATAGTATAATATAATTTAAGATTAGCTATAGCACTTCGAGGCCTTAGTTAATCTAGCTATAAATACTTAACTTTTACGATTTATAATTTATAATTTACGATTTAGTCGATTCTAACCTTTTAGTATATCTAAGACGCTCTAGATAAAGGAAAGAGGTAATAGAGCGTTCTAAAAGTATAAAAGTCTAAAAACAACTAAAGCGTAAATTGAAAATCGCAAAAGTTAAGTATTTATAGCTAGATTAACTAAGGCCTCTAAGAGCTATAGCTGATTATAACTTATATTATACTATCTACTTAGATTCTTACTTCTTAATCTATTCTTTTATATATTATATATACTAAGAGAGTATAGATAAGAGTATAGATAAGAGTATAGGAGAGAAAAGAGAGTAAGAGAGTAAGAGAGTAAGAGAGTAAGAGAGTAAGTAAACAATTCGAGAGAAAGTTTTTTCTAGCATAGGTAAGAGGAGTTTAACTAAAGTAGTAAATATTCTCTCTCTCTCTTCCTCTCTGTCTCTCTCTCTCTCTCTCTTATTTATCTAGAGATAATAGGAAGAATACGATAGTAAGGAGACGATAGTAAGAGAGCGAGTTTACTACTATATACGTGATTATTATTCCTCTCTAATCTTTAATTAGCTAGTTACTATAGCTAAGACTATCTAGTCTTAATATAGAGAAAGAGAGGAGAAGGGAGAGGAGATAAAGAGAGAGAGGGAATTTAATTATTCTCTTTTTTACTTATAGAAAGTAAAATTTACGATTTACAATTTACGATTTACGATTTAGGCGTTTTTAGACTTTTATAGATTTAGGATACCGTAGGTGAGAGGTGAGAAAGAGAGGTAGAGAATTTCCAGGGGTTTTTTTTTTGTTTTTTTAGTGCTAGAGAGAGTAGATATTAGATAAGAAAGGAAAGAAATTTAGAGATAGGTAGCTATTTATAGGTCACTTACTAATTCTTTGCCTTATTCTTTGGAATATTTACATATGTAGAGGGATAAGAAGGTGAAGAGATGGAAGTAGAGTTGTGATTTATGAATTGATAAGAGTCTAGGGTGTTATTGTTGTTATTAGAACTTTCTTATTTCTCCCATTCTTGCTTGGTTATTTGAGATTTTCTAAATCTTAAATTAGGGTTAGAGGTGGAAGTATCTTCTTTGGATCTGAAGTCAGCATTACGAAACTCTTTTTGAAAATTCCACAAAAAATAGGGTGGGGGGTAGGGGGAAATGGTGTAATAGTAATTTATTTCTATTTCGAACCACCACTTCCTCCCCTTGTCCTACGCATCTTGAGCATCTTGAAGAATGTAGTATTCGCTTTCTTACTTACATACTAGCTTAGTATAAACCCTTTAATTCTAAAACCTCCTCCACTCTAAACGCACCAGCTATCAAGTCTCCTACTCTGAAAAGGGGGTTAAAAAAACAAGTTTCAAAATAGAATAAAATATCGCGCTCTATCCCTACCCATCTTACTCTCAAAGTCGCTCATTTACTCATCCCCAATTTTCGTTGGTAGTAATATTGAACCCGGGGAGTGGGGACTTACTATATAGAAGGCGAGAATTCAAAATAAGTATGAAATTATTCTTGGTTCATTCAGTGTTTTGGTATCAAGATCAGCTCTACCTTCCAAAGAGAAAGCTCAAAATGCTGCTGTACAGCACAACCCTAGGAATTTGAAAGCTACAAGAAAACCACCGTTATGAATAGGTGGAATTGAGTTTTGCGTTTTGATAGAAGTCTGTGGGTAATTCAGACGTGTATAATTGTATACAACTGGTAAAGTAACTCCATGTAGGTGAGATTTCCAAGAAAGAACTACAGATGAAGATGAGGTAAAGAAGAGAAGACAAGAGTATCTAGCAACTTGAACGAAATCCTATTTATTGCTCGAGTCACTTTTTGCTGGTCTTGCGAAGGTTTGAAGTGGTTTATAAGATATCCCTCATTTCCCTTTGCAAGGTGGAACGCCGGAGTGAGGGTATCCTATCCAGACGTGAGCGGTACTCTTCAATGTCCAGCTGTTCATAGTTTACCTGGAAATAGCTTATTATTGGCTATTGTTAGGTAACCTACTAATAGCCTGAATTTCGATTCGCAGGGCAGGTTACCCGAGGATAGCTATTCGTAGGTGACCTACCAACAGCACCGGAATGTGCAGCCTCATATCGATTACCGGGCTTCAGTCTGCCTTCCAAACTTCAATTTATGAAGATATGTTTGTGAATACGTTTGAAAATGAGAACAGTAAGAGGAGGGTAGATATCAACGACATTTTAGACTAACTCCATACCAATGCATGACCCATCAACGCCCGCTAAATGACCCAGTAACCTTGATATTCTCTATTCTAACAATTCGTCCTTACCCAAGAAGGCAGCCATGGGATCATTCGCAGCAGTTCTCTTCCTCCTGTATGCATCCATATCTTCCTCCGAAACACCTCCTTTCATCTCATCCATTGTACGCTTCTTGGTAACCTGGATCACCACTTCATCCTCTTCTGGTTTTTCCGCAGCCTGATCAGCCTCATTCAAAGGCCACTCAATCTCTTTTGGAGTTTCCTCCACCGCCAAAGCTCCACCAGTTCGCATACGAGAAGCTTCTTCAAAAGCAGCTTTTCCTTCCTCGCCGGTACAATAACTATTCTTGACCAAGGAATGACAGCAAGAATATCCCCACTGGAAGTTTGCCCACCAACTTCCCCATACCGATGTGTGATTGTTGATGAGGACATCCTCGGGGTATTTGGATTTCGCTTTGATTTTTGGAGCTCCTTTGATGGCTCCGGATTCATCGTACTCGACGTATTTCTCGGATTCCGTGACGGCAGTTTCCCGAAGTTTTGCTGCGAGTGGATTGACCTCTCCTCCATATTTCTCGAGTAACATCTTCTTGTGGGCTTCCTTTTTGGCTTCGGCTTCCAGTCTCTCCTTCTTTCGGTAATATTCTCCTGCGGTAGGATTGGCCTGAAGATGTTGTTTCGTATCACCAGCCTTTTCCTGAGATTCCCATGCGTATTTTTGCGCCTTTTCGAACTCAGCAGCATCTCCGGATGCCCTCATAAATCCCTCTTCTGCCACCAAGGCAGCAGCCGTATCCGCAGTCGCACCACTATCCACCATAGATCTCGTCTTCGGATCGTACTTTGCAGAGTCCAAATCCAAATTAAGCAAATATTTCGCCGTATCCTCTCTTATCCTCAACTGTCTCGTCGCAGTACTCTGCTGCCTCCCCATATCACTCTCCTCCGCATACTTCGCACCATCCTCCCCCTCCCCCTCCCCCTCTTCATCGTCCTTGGCCCCCGTATCCTGCGCACCCTTCTTCAACTCCTCCATCTGCGCAAACTCATCAATCACATTCCGATATTCCTTGCTATCATACCCATTCCAGCGATCCCTCTTCGCATCCCACCCCAGACTAACATCCTGCACCACCTCATCGGCCTGGATATCCTTGCCCGTCCACTTCGCGCCCTTTGCGCGCGGTCGACTTAGACATTCCTTCGTTTTGTGCGTCATGGCACCGCAGTTTTCGCAGGCGCCTTTGCGGAATTTGGTCGCTGCTGGACCGGCCTTCTTGCCACGGTCGTACCATTTTGATTGGTCGGATTGCGCTTTTTGGAGACGTTGGTGCTCGAGGTAGTCGTTCTTGGATTCGTCTTCTTCGCCGATGTAGAAGGGCTTTTTGGAGATGAAGGAGGGGATGTATTCGTTGGCTTCTTTGTTGGCTGCTGAGGGGGCAGCGGGTTTGCGGGGTTGGGCGCCTGCTGGAGGCATCTTGAATGTGAATGTGGGTGTAGATTGCTTGCTGAATTAGAAGGATGAGAGGGGTGGCGGCTGAAAGATGTTGACCTGGAGCCTCGAAATCCGGCCGGGGGGTCATCCCGTGAGGACGCGCGAGATGAATCGCGTCCGGGTCACACCAATCTGCAATTCTTCGTGACCTTTGTCTTCATTACATCCATATTCACGCTTCACTTGACTGCCTTGAGAGTCATGTCACCTGTCACTACATCTCTCATTCTTGCCTTGCACAGGTAGCATAATGACAGCATCCAAGCAGCCATGGATCTGTTCCGTGTGCGCCTAAATTGCATCGATTTCTATCAGACGCCCCCCACGAGATTTGACCCCCTGCTGCGTGCAAATGTTCAGCTGTCTCAACTCCAGAAGGAGCCCAAGGTTCCGGTGATAAGGGTGTTTGGGGCGACTGAAACGGGCCAGAAAGTATGTGCTCATATCCATGGCGCATTTCCGTACCTCTATATTGAGTACACTGGAAAGCTGGTTCCGGATGAGGGTAAGAATATGCATCAATAATCTATACCATTTCTCATATTGACAATTTACTAGTTGGCGCGTACATACACCGTCTTCATCTTTCAATCGATTACGCCCTTGCTGTCAGTTATAGACGAAATCCCAAGGATGGGAAAGCTAAATATGTTGCTCGGATAACGATAGTGAAAGGCATTCCCTTTTACGGCTTTCACATTGGCTACCGGCATTATTTGAAAATCTACATGCTGGATCCAAAGTTCATGACACGACTGGCAGACCTTTTACGACAAGGTGTTGTTATGAAGAAAGTCTTCCAGCCATACGAAGCACATCTCCAATATTTATTGCAATGGATGGCAGATTACAATTTGTACGGATGTGGTTACATCGATTGCCGAAAAGTGACATTCCGAAGTCCAGTACCGCAATACGAAGATCTGAATAACCCCTCTCATCTCTGGCATGATAGATCAATTCCAAATGAGGTTATCACTCCAGAATCCGAATTCCCAAGAGTCAGTCATTGTTCTCTCGAGATAGATATCTGTCTCCAAGATATTATCAACCGGCAAGAAATCAAAGAACGCCCACTCCATCACGATTTCATAGAACGACTGAACCCCATACCACCCGGAGAAAAACTCGTGCACAGCATGGCAGGCCTTTGGAGAGACGAAACCCGCCGTCGAAAATCCAAAATGTCAGATAAAACCCCAGGAAGCACACCTTTCCCACCCGAAGTAATGGTATCCATGTCCGCCGATCCACGTCATTCCCAACCCGGAGGTTGGATTCACGAAGAAGAATACCGAGAAATGGTAGCTTCCCTCATCAAAGAAGAGAAGGACAAAAGCGACAACATCAAAATATCCTTCAACAATTTCGTTAAAGCTACGCCTTTCAGCTCGAGTGTTAAGACGAGTTTAGAATCCGTGGAGGATCTTTATCCTGAGAATTTGAGGCCCGCTTTGGGGTTGACGCCTGTTGGGTATGATCGGGAGGATGGGGATGATGAGAGGGAGGTTGATGAGGGACGGATATTGGATTTTAATGTTAATGATGATGATGACGATTTTCCTTATGATTCTGATGAGGACGTTATGAGGGAGATTGATATTTCGCAGAGGAAGAAGGGGGATCAGGCTGAAGAGGCACAAGCGGAGGGTTCTGAGGGATCAGAAGAACAGAGTACAGAACCCGAGAATCCGGGAAAGCAAAGCGAAGAACTCAACGGAGGACCATCCAATAGTCGCAGTAAAAAGAAAGCTCCCACCATTAATAATTTACGAACAAATACGGCCAACGACTCATCGAGGTCCGGTAACGAATTGAAACGGCCTGGATCCTCTACGATGCAAGAGGACAATCCCACAAAGCGCTCAAGAGCCTCAGTCGACTTTGCAGATTCTGCAGCAGGATCACTGACGCCAGGCGAGCAAGATGGCAAGCTAGGATTGTCTCCCGCCGAGCAAAAAGAAGAGATGATATCAAAACTATTGCGAAAGATCACAAAACCAGACCCGCCTCGAAAAGCCGCCAAACATCCTACTGTCAACGGAAGCAGGAAAGCAAGTGTTTCATTGAATCCTAAAACGGCTCAGGAACCTTCGAAGGGGGGACAAGGGAGCCAAAAGAGCACCGTTCTGCCAATGACATTTCAGATTGTCAAAGACCCCCTTGAACCAAATACTATCACGAGACTGAGCCAGAAGAGTGGTTCTCAATCCAGCCAATCAACCAAGGAAAAGCACGTCTCCTTTGATCCTCTCGTGTCTACTTCCCAGAATGAGAATGCACCCTTGAAATCAACTCCTCAGTCAGAGTCCACAGAACAAAGTCAGAAGAGCACTCCCGCAAAGAGCATCAAGGCAAATTTCAAAGGACATGGTGGGAAGTTTCTCGTCATTAATGAGCTACCACCAGCTCGAGATTTCGTTGTATCAACGATGCAAGAATTTCAATTACCTCAAGTCATCTACCAAGATGCATATTACAGCAACGAGCAAGATGCTCCCGAACGCCTTCGGGAATGGGCTGGAAGAGAATTCAAACTAGAAAGCTTGACAGTCCCCTTTCTTCCACGATTTGACCCTACTGGGACTTCAACTGCAAACTTCGGGGGGAGACCGCCCATCGTCCCAGACCGTGTCAAAGAAGAAAAGGCTTATCAATTTCAACGGATGAAGTGCGGCCTACGGAGTTGGTCTATCGCTGAGCCACCACCAACATATGCCGAAGTTGAAAAGTGGTCTCGAGAGCAAGAAGCTGCCAAACAGGTAGACGCAGCAAAGAATGGCTCTAAGCTTCGAAATATTGCTAGTCCTCGGGTTCAGAGGAAGCTTTCTCAGATTGATGGCCCAACGCAGAAAAACAAGCATGGCTTCAAGTTTACTCAAAAGAAGAAGACCACCAGTGTCAAGCATGAATCGCAATATATGAGTACTATGAGTCTTGAGGTACATGTCAATACGCGAGCCAACCTGGTTCCCAATCCAGAAGAAGATGAGGTCCAATGTATATTCTGGTGCCTGCAATCTGAGGATAACGATCTCGAGGACAACTGTGCTATCGAAAATTCGCATTTGGGAATCGTGGCGTTATCCGAGGATGGGGTTATATCTCAAAAGATAGCTCGACAAACTGGGGTTGATGTGGTAGCTGAAGATTCGGAACTCGACCTCATGATTCGAATGGTTGAGATTGTACGAAATCATGACCCGGATATTCTTACAGGCTACGAGGTTCATGGTGGATCCTGGGGATACTTGATTGAGAGAGCTCGCCTGAAATACGATTACAATCTCTGCGATGAATTTTCTCGCACCATATCTCAATCCTTTGGGAGATTTGGCAAAGATAATGATAAATGGGGCTTCAATACTTCTTCAACGATTCGAATCACTGGAAGACACATGATCAATCTTTGGCGAGCTATGCGTGGAGAGCTGAATCTACTCCAGTACACCATTGAAAATGTGGCATTTCACGTATTGCATCGTCGAATACCTCATTTCACCTGGGCTGACCTGACATCATGGTACACCAATGACAAATCTAGAGACTTTGCAAAGATCATCAGTCATTACACTTCTCGAGTTCAGATGGATTTGGACATCCTTGAGCAAAATGAGTTGATCGCTAGGAATTGTGAACAGGCTCGAGTGCTTGGAGTGGATTTCTTCTCGGTATTCTCTCGAGGATCCCAATTCAAAGTGGAATCACTGATGTTTCGAATCGCAAAACCGGAGAACTTCATGTTGATTTCTCCTAGCCGGAAGCAAGTTGGTGGTCAAAATGCTCTGGAATGCTTGCCTCTAGTCATGGAACCGCAGAGTGCGTTTTACAATAGTCCTCTCCTGGTACTTGATTTCCAAAGTTTATACCCAAGTGTCATGATCGCTTACAACTACTGTTATTCGACCTTTCTGGGACGAGTAGTCAATTGGAGGGGGACAAATAAGATGGGCTTCACAGAGTATAAGAGACAACAACGCCTGTTAGAACTTCTCAAAGACCACATCAATATCGCCCCAAACGGAATGATGTACGCCAAACCCGAGATCCGCAAATCCCTCCTCGCAAAAATGCTGGGCGAAATCCTAGAAACCCGTGTAATGATAAAAAGCGGAATGAAAGTCGATAAAGACGACAAGACCCTCCAACGACTCCTCAACAACAGACAACTAGCACTAAAGCTCATCGCAAACGTCACCTACGGCTACACATCTGCCTCCTTCTCAGGCCGTATGCCTTGCTCCGAGATAGCAGATAGTATCGTCCAAACCGGAAGGGAAACCCTCGAGAGAGCAATCGCACTTATTCATTCTGTCAAACGCTGGGGCGCAGAAGTCGTTTATGGGGACACAGACAGTCTCTTCATCTACCTCAAAGGCCGCACCAAAGACCAAGCCTTCGATATCGGCGAGGAAATCTCAAAGACGATCACAGACATGAATCCACGTCCTATAAAGTTGAAATTCGAAAAAGTCTATCTCCCCTGTGTCTTGCTCGCCAAAAAACGATACGTGGGATTCAAATACGAATACCAGAACCAGAAGGAACCAGATTTCGACGCTAAAGGAATTGAAACTGTGAGGAGGGATGGCACACCCGCAGAACAAAAGATCGAAGAGAAAGCTTTGAAAATCTTGTTTAGGACGGCGGATTTAAGTCAAGTAAAAGCATACTTCCAGAAACAGTGTGAGAAAATCATGAAAGGCTCCATCTCCATCCAAGATTTCTGTTTCGCCAAAGAAGTCAAACTCGGTACCTATTCCGAAAAGGGTCCTCCACCACCCGGTGCACTCATCGCCACAAAGAAGATGCTCTCCGATGCCCGCGCAGAACCGCAGTATGGAGAACGAATACCTTACGTCGTGATCACCGGTGCACCCGGAGCACGATTGATCGATCGTTGTGTTTCCCCCGAGGAGTTACTGGAGAATGAAGGTGTGGAGTTGGATGCTGAGTACTACATTTGCAAGAATCTCATCCCGCCTTTGGAGAGGATTTTCAATGTTGTGGGTGCGAATGTTAGGGGGTGGTATGATGAGATGCCTAAATTCCAACGGGTTAGGACTGTCCAACTCAACCCAAATCCAAACTCCAACGCGAACACGATACCAAACAACAAGAAAACCTTAGAGGCATACTTAAAATCTACATCCTGTATCCTCTGCAAATTCCCTCTCCCACCTCCTCCACCAAACCCATTCCCCAATATCTCTCCAGACTCCAACCCACTGATGACAGCATTACCACTCTGCCAGACCTGTCTCCTTTCCCCGCCACACACCTTCCTCGCCCTCCGCACCCGTCTCAACATCCAAGAAAGGAAATACGCGGATCTCGAAAAGGTATGTCGGAATTGCGAGGGCACAAGTCTAGCGGGTGATGAGATTACATGTCGCAGTTTGGATTGTCCTGTTTTTTATACGAGGAGGAGATTGGGCACGAGGCTGGGGGTTGAGAGGGGAGTTGTGTTGCCTGTTTTGGAGGGGTTGGAGGGGGTGGAGGTGGGGGAGCGTTGGTGATGGTTGTAGGATCGCTGCATATTTTCCCCAGAGTTTCTATATTACTTTAGGGCCTGTTTGGCATACATATAATTAATTATAACTATATGAGATTTATGTAAGCGTACATCGCCTAAAGGTGCTCGTATATTTCTAATTATATTGTAGCTTTTTTATAAATATATTTAATTACCGTTTAGCTTAACGTGTACATATCGATATATATATATATATATGTATATATCGATATATATATATATATATATATATCGATGTATATATTATTAGATGGCCGGAATTACGCTAGTACTAGTACGAATAGTTGTAGAAGTGGTGGATATCTAGGAATATATATATATTTATCGCTTTTCGTCATATACACGTATTTGAGGCTATTTTGAGAATTTCTGTATTTGCTGGCTAGCTTCTAGTATCTCACTCTGCACTCTCTTATATACCTTCTTTTTAGGCCAATTAGGAGGCTCCCTGAGTATCTTACTAATATAAGGGTGAAAAGAGTAAGTACTATCAGCTATTATACTTATTTAAGAGGCTAAAAAAGTACTAACTAATCCTAGCGAGCGTATCGCGAAGAGGTACGAGGGTGAGGTTGAAAAAGAGCTTAATACTAAATAAGACGTTAAAAGCGATAAGAAGTGTTATTAGTAGAATAGAGGTTACTTAGTATAAGAGGAGGTATATATATATATACCTCCTCCTTACTTAATAAGCTAATTCCTTAATTTACTATAAACTCTTTCTATTTATCACTTTTCGTTATATATATATATTTAAGGCTATTTTAAGAATTTCTATATTTGCTAGCTAGCTTCTAGTATCTCACTCTACACTCTCTTATATACCTTCTTTTTAGGCTAATTAGGAGGCTCTTTAAGTATCTTACTAATATAAGAGTAAAAAGAGTAAGTACTATTAGCCGCTTTAAGAGAGGTTACTTAACCGATTAAAGAGAAGCTGCTATAAATATAAGAAAGGATAAGGCTTTTTAAAAGTAAAAAGGACTACGAGTAGTATAAATAGTAATATAACGTAGTTATAATAGAGAACATGCTACTTATTAACTATAGAGGTCTTCTAAAGCCTACTAGGCTAGGAGAGAGAGAGCCTTATCTATTAAAAAGCGCCTATTTAAAAGATATTACTTCTAATAGCTTAGAGTAAAGTACCTCTTAAAAGTATTTAAAGTCTACCTTTTAAGTATCTAAATATCTATATCTAATACTCTATTATTAGAAGTATGTTATACGGCGCCTCTACGTAGACTATGTCCTAAATATAACATACTATTACTAACGCCGACTATTTAGAGGCGGTGACGTAAAGAGCTAATATATCGGTTTCTTATAAAGGAGCCGCTCTCTTAGTAAAAGAGTAGTGCTATAGGAGATTAAGGATTAAGAGTAAATAGTACTCGAAGTACTACTATAGAGTAGGTAGGTGATCTTATACCTAATACTAATATCTCTACCTCTATATACTTATAGTCTAATTTACTTAATTATAGATATATAATTATATATTTGTCTTTCTTAGTAAAAGTAATATCCTATTATTAAAGGCGTATATATATAAATACTCTATAGTTAACTAAATCGGCGTCTTTATACGTAATCTCTATAGTACAAAGGAATCCTATAAAAGCTAGCTTTATAGCGGCTTCGAAGTTAAGGCTATTAATCTATTCTAGCTATAGGACCCGAGGCCTAGCTCTTAGAGCTTAAGAGGTAATCTAGTATAATTATAGTATTAATAAAGGCTTTATCTTCTTCTTCTTATAAAGGCTCTATATTACTCGAACGTTTACTATAATTCGACGTAAAAGTAGAGACTCGAATAGCTTTAGATCTAGGTTACGCTCTACGTATATTAATCGAATCGCAGAAAGGCTAATTTATATAAAGTCTGTTTTTAAAAGTCCTTAACCGATTCTACTATATACTCTCTTTAAAACCTATTTATAAAGTATTAAAGTCGTCGCTGGCTACGGTTACTAGAGTCTCTTAACCTAGAACCTCTTAAAAGAGTATATATACGTGTTATATACCTTCTAAGTATTCGGCGAGAGGCTATAATAGAGGAGCCTTACGTATATCTTAGATATCTTAACTTTGTCTTTTACGTATTCGAGGTAATTAAGAGAGGGATTATTAAATTAAGAGACTACTAATATAAGTACTAATTAGCTACTGTTCTATATAAATTATATAAGAGAGTATTTATTAAGATATTATCTACTCCTAGTATATACTCTAATTATATATTAATATTAAATTAGGCAGCTAGGCGTAAAGTAGCTTATAAGAGGCGATTTTAGTAGAGGTATCTTAAGGATTACTTAAGAAGTCTAATCTATATAGTAGTATTATCTATATAGATAATTACTCTCTTTATCGTCTATACCTCCCTCTATTGTTTAAAGAATACTCTTACTACCTTAATCTTAAAGATATTTATATTAAATTAAGAGTTCTTTCTAATCTCTAGAAGAGGTAACTAAAGAGTGTATTCTTTTAGCAGCGTATATATATGCTCTTACTAAATATATCTCGGATTATCTACTTCTAAAAAGAAGGCCTCTAGGCCTTTAATAGAGATATTATAAAAAAGGTGTATATATAACTAGATATTATTAAAGAAGTATATACTATTAAACTACGGTAACATCTTATTCTACTACCTAAGGTCTTCTTAGACTTCCTTTGAGAGATGCCTCCTTTCTATATAAGGTATATAGTCGGGCTATATATATATAAATGTCTAGAAGTTATAGTAGAAGGCCTAGTCTAATTATACTATAGAGGCGTAAAAAGATAAGAGGCTAGTAAGCGATTTAAGCTCGTTATAGGTAATACTTCTATAGTTGATAAATTAGCGTGTCTTGAGCTTTATCTTAGCTAGCTTTTCTAGTAGTATAGAGGCTTTAAAAGCGACGGTATCTATTAAGTACCTTATTACTTTTAAGAGTGTACTTTAGATACTCTTTTTATTATTAATTAGTATATCTAATATTCGAGTAAGAGTCTTATACTCTATAGCTTATTCTTTAAGGAATTAAGGTATAGCTTTAATAGCTTTAAATATAGCAAACTCGTTGTCTAAATAGTAGCTTATAATATACTACTCTAAGTATAACTATATTATCTATTTAAGAGCTTTTACAAAGATATTAAAGATAAATAGTACTATAGCAAGGCTAAAGAGTAGTATTATATAAGTATAATAAATCCCCTTCTATTAGAAACCTAAAAGCTAGCGAATTTGTAGTATAATTAGTACTATTTGAAAAGTATTAGATATGTCTCTTTTAAGTATTATATACTCTTAGCTAGCTTCTTATACTATAGCTAATATCTCTTAGAAGGAGACGTACTTTAGATATATATACTTGTTTAATATATAATAATTTATTAAGCAGCTTTTAGAGTAGAATAAATAGTATATTTAGCGTTAATTGCTATTAAGCTTTAGTTTAGGTGTAAAACTAAGTAAGGAAGCTATAAAAGATGCTCTCTAGTGTAGATTAACTTTCTCGATTAAGCTAGCTTTTAAATCGTTCCTTACTTTTAAAGTTAAAAGCTTATTAAATTTAATAGCTAATAAGAGATTCTTTAATATATATAAAACTTCTAGGCTCTTATATCTAATTAGTGCTTTAAATCGAAGTATATTGTCGATGTTTTCTAGGAGCGAACGATTAAGATATTAGAGTAATAGCGTCTTCTATACTTTAGGAGATAATAGAGAGAGTAATATATCTAGTAGCGGTTTCGATATATTATATAAAGGGAAGAATACTATAGTATTTAATTAAATAGATATAGGAGAGTATAGATAAGAAGATATAAATTAGAGTAAAAGATCTTTATTAGTACTACTATAGTCCTTATCTATTATCCCTTTTATACTAACTTTTTAGCTTTTCTTTATCTCCTTTTTATTACCTTTATTATCCTCTTTTAGTAGATAGATTCGAGTATAATTTAGGTTCTTATAACCTTCTAGTTTACTTACCTTAAAGCACGTCTATAAAGAGATATTACTATTCTAATTATAACTTTAATAACTCTCTCTTCCTTCTTCTCTGCCGCTACCGCGGCCTAGTCTTCTTATCTAATAGTATTAAGCGATTATACTCTTAGGTATCTTCTATAATTCTACCCCTTTTAATCTATTTCTATTAACTACCTTTTCCTACTAGAAGAGCGCTAATTAGATTACCTTTACCTAGGTATAATCCTTAGCTAGGCTTATAATTCTATAGTTAAAGTTATTAAGCTAAATATAGATACCTCTACTAAATAAGAAGATTATATATATAGTATATACTAGAAAGTAATAGGACTACTTAGTAGTATTAGATCTAAAGACCTTTAGTGTCTTCTTTGTTCTAAAATTTAGTATACTAGCTTTCTTATTAAAGGAGATAGTACTTTTGTTATCGTTGATTAGAGAGGTGTTGTCGTCTAGGTAGTAGAGATCTCTTAGCTTAAATATGCTTTATATAATTTATATTAAGTACTTCTTATACTCTAGAGAGAGGCTATTAATTATACTAAGTATATAAGAGAGGATATTCTTACTATTATTATTTGTTACTAATATTCCTTTTAATAGATTCCCTTTTAGATTAATTCCTTTACCTATTAGTAGTACTTTCTAATAAGAAGAGAGGTTAGCTTATCGAGTATTATTAGTATATACTATCTCTCTCTCTAGTATATTAAATTGTTAGCTCTACCTATCTGCTCCTTAATTAGTAACTAGTATAGTAATATTACCTTAATTACTCTAGCTAAGCCCTAGAACTCTTACTAGGTTACTCTAGGTAGTAGTGCTAAAGTTATAAGAGTATCCTACGCTAAAATTAGCCTATAGGTAGCTTTGAAAACCTTAGAGGCTCTAAAAGTTAGAGTATCTTATACTAAAGTTACCTTAACTAAAGTTATTTTAAGAGTATCTCTAAGGATATCTAGGAGTAAAGCTCTAAGAGTAATCTCTATTAAATAGTCCTTCTATATAACTCTAGTATCTGCTATTATATCTACCTATATATTTATTAACTTAGGAGTATTAGTTGTCTTAAAAGAGGAGAGGGGTATTTAGTAGTCTATTATTAGCTAGCTTATTTACTTAGATAAAGTCTTAAAGAGAGGCTTTATTAATACTATTATCGTTATCGTTATTGCCGTTGCTATCACCTTTACCTCCTAGATAGAAGTTTATATTATTATTATCTTAAGCCTAACCCTAGTTCTATTATACTTATAGCTATCTTCTTTAACGAGCTAGATAGCAAGCGCTATTTATAGTATTATCTTAATTAGTAGTAGTGTTCTAGGCGGTATATCGTGCTTACATAGCTGCTTGAGTGTTATAGCGTGCTTTACTAACTTATCTATTACGCTCGTCGTCTTTAATATCGTCTTCTACTAGTTAAGCTCGGAGCGCCTCCGCAGCTCTATTACTAGCTTTAGTAATAACACTCTTATAAGCGACTTATTTATTACGCTTTAGAGGCATTCTCTTAATAGATAGATAGGTAAGAGTGTTATTAGGTTAAAAAAGAGCTTAATACTAAATAAGACGTTAAAAGCAATAGGAAGTGTTATTAGTAGAATAGAGGTTACTTAGCACAAGAGGAGGCATATATATATATACCTCCTCCTTACTTAATAAGCTGATTCCTCAATTCACTATAAACTCTTTCTATATATAAAAGTTGAAGGTTAAGAGGTTAAAAGAGTATATTATTTCATTTTAGTAGCGTATATCTTAGTGTACATATTTAAAGGGAGTGCGAGCAAAAGTGCGTACTATAATATATAGTAGCCAAACGTTAGTATATATTATACTATATATGTATATATTATATAGTACCTTATTATTTTTGGTGGTGTATATATGTAACCTTCATAAACTTTGATTAAACCATAACTACGACTTAACAATCTAGTTGCTTTACTTAATTAGTGACTGAGAGATTTTTCATTTTTCTCTAGGGTTTGAGAAGTCTCGCGGAGTGCCTCGGCGCTCAGATTCCATTGGATCCATCGCAGCCTTATCCTCAGCCTAACTCGGTCTTGAATATCCATCCACGCTACATACAAAAGACAGACAACTCCCCTCTCATTGAGACCTCCGCATGCCACTTGCATCATGGGACTGGTGGGTTTCCTTTTCATCTATTTCCTTGGAGGCATCACCTTTCTCCCACTGCTTCTGGTAACGGTGCTCGCTCACGGCTACCTTACGCTTCCCATCGTCCATCACACGAGCGCTCCCGACGCCGACTCTGAGTCTATCACCCGCCCCGGTGATGATATCGATGCTATAAAAAGCGCGCAGAAAAGCCTCGGAAAGGATTTCCAGCCTCGAGATGGCTACGATTCCGATGTTGCTGGAGGATATTTCGCCGTCTGTCGGGAATACATTCCCGGGGGTGCTGGAGGCAAACCACCAGAGCGATCCACACCGGTAGGCTCGACAACAGTGATTGCGCCGAGTCCTAGTGTGTACCAGAGCATATACCGCAGCGTTTTCGAAAGAAAGCAAAACAACAGCCCGTTGGATAAGAGGGGAAGTGGCCGGCCACTGAATAGAAGCGGAAATGTCTTTTACGTCGTTCTACGGTACAAAGTCCCGCATTGCTACGTGGTCAGGAAAAATCAGCAGATAAAAGGCTAACTGCTATATGTTTAGGCACGGCCATCTAATCCTTTTTGATGATGACGAGCAAATCGAAGTTCGCCATGTGGTTTCATTAGCCCACCATGATGTGAGTATCTACTCGGGCGGAGACGAAACACCCGAGGGGGAGCTGTTCATAAAACGGAACGCCCTATGCCTTTCTCGAAAAACAGATGCCGGGGAGCTTACGCCTGATGGCAAAGCTTCCAAACCTTTCTTCTTGTTCTCTGAAAATTGCTCAGAGAAGGAGGATTTTTACTTTGCGATGCTTAGAAACCAAGAGCGACGGCCGGACGCCACGAACAACCCACCTAAACCATTGCAGTACGACGTAAAGGATATCATCAAGCTTGTCCAGAGGCTCCATTCTTCGGAGGAACACCTACAGACCAGATGGTTGAATGCGATCATTGGAAGGATATTTTTGGCTCTGTACAGAACCGCGGAAGTTGAGAATTATATACGAGCTAAAATCACCAAGAAAATCTCACGAGTCAAAACGCCCTCCTTTTTATCTAAGATTGCTTTACGAAACATCAACTTGGGGGAAGCAGCACCCGTGTTTATCAACCCCCGTCTTAAAGAACTCACGGTTGACGGAGAATTGATTGTTGAGGCGGACTGTCGATACTCAGGAAACTTCAGAATCGAGGTAGCAGCCACGGCACGAATCGAACTTGGCTCTCGCTTCAAAGCCAGAGAAGTGAATCTGCTTCTTGCGGTGATGGTCAAGAGGATGGAGGGCCATGTCATGCTAAGAATCAAACCATCACCGTCCAATCGATTTTGGGTCACGTTTGAAACAATGCCAAAAATTGACTTGTCTGTTGAACCAATTGTCAGTTCGAGGCAAATAACTTATACTTTGATTCTACGACAGATCGAGAATCGGATCAAGGAGGTTGTCGCCGAAAGTTTAGTCTACCCTAATTGGGACGATTCCCCGTTTTACAATAGTGAGGGCAAGTTATGGAGAGGTGGAATATGGGCCGATGATCGAGTAGCCGCGTCTCATGACCTCGAAAGTTTGACTACTCAGGATGGCGACATGGACGAAGTAGAAAGTCTCGAAACGACTCAAAACGAGCCCATCATGGCTTTACCACAAATTGAGAAGAGCATAAGCGTGCCATCCATCGATGCGTCCTCTTCAGCCACAAGTCAACAACGGAAAGGCGCGAGGTCAGCGATAAGTCTTATCAACATAAAGGCCAGTGGCTCTTCAACCAGCGTCGAGACACAAGCTTCAACGCCCGAGAAACCCAGGGCACTCCGATCTGGTTCTTTTGCAAGTACCTCATCACCAATTGTTAGCACGGATAGTGTCAACGCCGATGTATTCAAGCCCTCGACTCCGCCCGAGAAAAACCAGGCAACTGCTGCAATGGCAGCCGTGGCGGCTCTTTCACAGGCCAATTTGCCTCTCCAGACACCGGTGGGCTCACCATTACAACCCTCAAAGCTTGAAACTATTATTCACGGTTCCTCGGAACCTCTTCATGAGTCCTCGGAGTTCGAACCCCAGAATCAACCGACTCCGCAAGCCCCTGAACGTATTTCGGATGCCAATGGCGGTGCATATCCTCCCAGCCCAGCAAGCTCTCTCCGATCAGAAGCTCCTTCCGCCAAATCCTTTGGTTCTTTTCCCTGGGATCGCCGGCACGACGACTCTTCTGGGTCCTCAGCTAAATCAGCCGAGACCAAACGTCTTTCTCTCGCGGCTGTAACCAGCGCTGCGGCTACAGCGAAAAACTGGGGATGGAACGCTATTCAGAGGAAAGGTGATCATAGATTAGACGGTACTGTCGAGGAGCCCGAGAAAGGGACTCGTCCACTTGTGATGGGTAGAGGACAACCTTTGCCGCCGCCAGGAGTTCCTCTGCCGCACCCCGATAAAAAGACCAAAACAGCACCGATTCCTGTCCCAAAACGCAAGCCAATGCCACCACCAGCCATCTCTCAAAAGCACGCGAACAACTATCAATTAAATGAAAACACTCCTCGAGTACAGGCCCATTCCGTCCCACCACCTCCTCTGCCGAAAAGGCGTAGCCGAGAGGAGTCCAAGGGGTTGAAAGATATGTCGGACGATGGCTTACTCGTGGTTTCTGCGCCCATTGGAGATACAGGAGATTCGGCTCCAACAACTCCAATAGCGGAGAATGCGTATAAGCAACCGTGGGTTGAGGATGGGGATGAAGTTGAGGAGGAGAAACATATCGAGTCACCAGCCAATGCCAGTAAGGGACACACTCCCCCTCGTTTACCCAGGCGTAGGAATCCACACCGGGTTCTTTCGAGTAGCCCGGAAGAGGATGGCCATCAACTGCCTTCATGGATGGCAGCTCAGGAAGAGGAAGCTAGGGCGAAAAGCACTTTTGTGGACGAGGATGGAGGGGTATGAATGAGCGTTATAAACTTACGAGGTACTGAGGAGGCCAGTTACATAGAACGATGCATACACGTATAAGCAAGACACGGAGTTTGGGAACGCATGGTATCTAATTGTTCCTTTGGGGGCGGGCACTGGCGCTATGGGAATCGGTAGCTAAGTACCTATTATACACTGGAACGGTCGATGTTATTGGGATTGGATACCTACTAGGAATCAGGAAAACAGAGGAAGCCAAAAATTGGAAACAGGTTTATAGCTGAATTTGTCTAGGTCTTTTGTGTGATTATGATTTCTCACGGGCTTGGGTGAATACGCTATTACAATTGGTGTGGGACGCCATACACCTAGCTAGCGCTGGGTCGAGCTTGAACACCATTCACTAAATGAATTATGTATTGTAATCTCAATTTATCAAGTTAGTTATTCACCCGGAAACGAGTAAATTACAGTAAGTTCTGCTGGCTGGTGCACCTAACGAGTAAAAGACATCCGCCACATTACGCAGCTCCCAGGTTCCAGCCTTGGCGAACTCCACTTCTTAGACATTCATCCACCTGCATACTCACCATATTCCACCCATATTCATACTTTCGACCTCCACTACCGATTTCAAGTACCTGCTTACAATATTCCACGAGTTAGTCTCGCCAGAAGCCTTTCAACTTCTCCCGCACACACTATTTGCGAAACTCCACCTCTCCCTTTCGCGTCTTGATCCTTCCAGCAGCTGCGCATTGAGCGCTGGTCAAGATGTCGCTGCAGTATGCACCGACGACGAGAAATGTGAACCAGTCCAAGTCAGTCCCAAAATTTCTCTGCCTAGCTCTGTCCGGTGCATGCTTGTACAGCTACTGACATACGAGCTATCCAGGTCCGACAGCGAGCTTGCCATCAATATTCGAAAAGCGACAAGCATCGAAGAAACCGCTCCGAAGCGCAAACATGTTCGAAGTTGCATTGTGTACACATGGGACCATAAATCCTCGGGGTCTTTCTGGGCGGGTATGAAAGTGTACGTTTCTCATCTACGTGGTTATGTTATGTAACGCTGCATCGGAGGTTATGGGTACACACTGGTGCTGGAAGAGTTCCCGGGCTCATGCGGCTTCATCACTTGATTCTGGCAGGTTCTTGGATGTACGTGCTAATTTTACCAATATCGACAGACAACCCATACTTGCAGATGAAGTCCAAACTTTCAAAGCATTAATCACGGTTCACAAAGTTCTGCAAGAAGGCCACCCCTCGACTTTGCGAGAAGCAATGCCGAATCGAAACTGGATTGATAGTCTGAATAGAGGCATGTCTGGAGAGGGATTGCGGGGCTACGGCCCTTTGATCAAAGAATACGTGAACTTTCTCCTCGCAAAGTTGTCCTTTCATAGCCAACATCCCGACTTCAATGGTACTTTTGAGTATGAGGAATATATTAGTTTGAAGGGAATTAATGACCCAAACGAAGGCTATGAGACCATTTCAGACTTGATGCAACTTCAGGACCGGATAGAGCAATTCCAGAAATTAATATTCTCTCATTTTCGGGGTGGCGGAAACAACGAATGCAGAATATCAGCGCTCGTTCCCTTGGTACAAGAGAGCTACGGCATTTACAAGTTTATTACTAGCATGCTACGTGCCATGCATACAAGTAAGTCATACATCTGTTTGGCAGTTCTTTCAACCTGACAGTTTATAGCTACCGGTGATGACGACGCCTTGGAGCCGCTAAGAGGTCGATATGATGCACAACATTACCGCCTCGTGAAATTCTATTATGAGTGTTCGAATCTTCGTTACCTCACAAGTCTTATTACTGTCCCGAAACTTCCTCAAGACCCACCAAACCTTCTTTCCGAAGATGAAACCGCCCCTCGACTACCACAAAGACCCAGGCAGGAGATTGAGAGGCAGATAACCCCTCCGCCTGCCCCAAAGACAGAAGAGCCTGACGACATTGGAGAATTCTGGAAGAACGAGCAAGCTCGTCAAAATCGAGAGTATGAGGAGCAACAAAGGGTCCTCGAAGAACGCCAAGCTCAACAAATATATGCTCAGCAGCAGGCGGCACTTCAGGCACAACGTGATTTTGAAGAGCAGCAACGTCAGCTAGCAGAGCAACAACGCCGAGAGCATGAGGCGCTGCTAGCGCAACAATATCAACAACAGACACAGGGAAAATTCGCCCAATTAGAGCAGGAGAATCTTGCCGCGCGTGCCCAGTATGCCCAGGATCAACTCATGCTGCAACAGTATGACCAGAAGATCAAGGCTTTGGAGAATGAGCTTTCTCAGCTGCAAACCAGTTATGGGCAACAGATTGGAAGCAAAGATGATCAGATCCGAGCACTTCAAGAGCAAGTGAACACCTGGCGAACGAAGTACGAAGCACTCGCAAAATTATACTCTCAGCTTCGCCATGAACACTTGGACCTTCTGCAAAAATTCAAGGGTGTGCAACTCAAGGCCGCCTCTGCCCAGGAAGCCATCGATAAACGAGAGAAGTTGGAACGGGAGATCAAAACCAAGAATCTTGAACTAGCTGACATGATTCGGGAGAGAGATAGAGCTCTACATGATAAGGATCGCCTCTCTGGTGGTAACCGCGAGGAAATGGAGAAGTTGAAGCGAGAACTAAGAATGGCTCTGGACAGAGCGGATAACCTAGAGCGCAGCAAGGGCAACGAGCTCTCTTCTATGCTCTCCAAATACAACCGCGAGATGTCGGATCTTGAGGAAGCACTCCGAAAAAAGTCCCGGGCGCTCGATGATATTCATGCGAAATATAGTGAAGGTGGCTCAGATGCCGAGCGTTTATTGAGCGAGAAAGAAGCTGAGTTAGAGGTCTACAAGCAAGGTTGGGAGGAATCGTTACTAAAGCTCAACGAGTTGGAAACATCCAAAGGTGCAACAGACCAAGCTTTGGACGGTGAGATTGATGCCATGCTCTTATCCAATATTGGCAAGATCAATGATATTATCGACTCCGTTCTCCAGAGTGGGGTCCAGCGAGTGGATGATGCCCTTTATGAACTCGACTCGTCGATGCAAGCGGGCAACCAGAACGCGACGCCTTCATACGTCCTGTCCCAGATTGAAAAGGCATCTACAACTACCACCGAGTTCGCTACAGCATTTAACAATTTTATCGCCGATGGCCCCAGTAGCAGCCATGCTGAGATTATACGCACAGTCAACGTCTTCTCTAGCTCTATCGCAGATGTCCTTAGCAACACAAAAGGTCTCACAAGACTCGCTACAGATGACAAGAAAGCAGACCAACTTGTAAACGGAGCGCGACAGTCTGCACAAGCAACAGTTAGATTCTTCCGTAATCTGCAAAGTTATCGGCTGGCCGACATGGACGATGACCAAAAACTCGAAACAGTCATTGGTTTGATGGGCGAGGTTCACAGAAACCTCCAGGGCTTAAACAAGCTCGTGGATAGTTTCGCACCAAACAGCGGCAAGCTCATGAATAACAAAGGCGACTTGGGAGACTTAGTGGACAGTGAATTGAACAAGGCCGCCGATGCTATTAGCGCAGCCGCAGCGCGCCTCGCCAAACTCAAGTCGAAACCAAAAGATGGATATTCGACTTATGAGCTACGTATCCACGATTCGATATTAGATGCAGCCATTGCTGTGACCAATGCCATTGCAAGATTGATCAAGGCAGCAACAGTCACGCAGCAAGAAATTGTCCAAGCAGGTCGCGGCTCTGGTGACAAGACATCTTTTTACAAGAAGAACAACCGTTGGACCGAGGGACTTATCTCCGCTGCGAAAGCCGTTGCTTCTTCCACCAACACCTTGATTGAGACTGCAGATGGCGTACTATCCGGGCGCAATTCTCCGGAGCAATTGATCGTCGCATCAAACAACGTAGCTGCGTCTACCGCCCAGTTGGTGGCAGCTAGTAGAGTTAAAGCTGGCTTCATGAGTAAGAGTCAAGAATCCCTCGAACAGGCTAGTAAAGCTGTGGGTGTCGCATGCCGGTCGCTCGTGAGGCAAGTTCAGGCCATGATTGAAGAACGTAGTGGTGGTGCGGACGATGAGGTAGATTACGCCAAGCTTGGAGCACATGAGTTCAAGATCCAAGAGATGCAGCAGCAGGTTCGTTTTATGTTTACTGCCCACATAATCATCAACTAACTTTTTCGTAGGTCGAGATCCTCCAACTTGAAAATAACCTGAATGCGGCTAGAAAGAGGCTCGGAGAGATGAGAAAAGTTTCTTACCAGGAGGAGTAGTTAGGTATTCATTGATGCGAACCCTGGTGGGGTTATGCGCTGTATGTACCAGGATTAGCGGATGTAGTAGATGCAGTACCATCTAAAAAATGCCTAACTTAATATTTGAACAATTCCCACTTCTAGTTATTTTTGGGGGTTCATGTGTAAACAAGCGTAGGAGAAA
The DNA here is from genome assembly GCA_001414345.1 of Hymenoscyphus infarciens. Taxonomy (NCBI): domain Eukaryota; kingdom Fungi; phylum Ascomycota; class Leotiomycetes; order Helotiales; family Helotiaceae; genus Hymenoscyphus; species Hymenoscyphus infarciens. Next base: position 57,930 of record LLCB01000190.1, on the reverse strand, counting down.
TAGATTCTACATTCTCCGACTTCACATTGCTTTTTCTCTACTTGCATGGATAAAGATTGGAGAACTAAAAGAATAGAAACCCCGTAAATATACACAATATGTTTGCGAAAGGAGAGGACGTCCAAGGTTGTTCCGCCAAAGCGGGACCATATTTGCACAACGTGTTGAACAATAGCAGACTTTAGATTTGGTATTTGATTTGTTCCATTGCGATCGGCCTCAACAATGTAAACATCACATTCTTGCGAAGTAGTCGCATCCTTAGCTGAGGAATGAAGGCCGTCTCTCCCACGCCCTTGCCACGCTCTTGCTGACCCGCCCCCCAAAATTAGTTCATGCATTTTAGCCTTCAAATCGTAAGTCGATTTTCACTCAGCGGAGCTGAAATACTGACCTCCAGGAATGAAATCCCCCTCTTGTAACCCTCCATTGTCGAGAAAGTTATTGAGCTCCTGGGGTGTACCAACGCTGAAAGTGTCCCAAGCGATATTGTTTGGCTGTGCGAAGTGAGATTCGAAGTCGAAGCCCCCCATTTGTGGATAAAGGTCAAAATTGTTAATTCCCCACTCGTACTCCTCACGTAAAGGGGTGGTGGTGCCGACGGTGGACTCAAAATCAAAGCCAAAACTATTTGCAGCAGTTGAATCTTGGGTATATCTCTCCGCAGGCGTTGAAATATTCGGGCTGATAACGGGAGCCGTGGCGAGGAGCCCTTGCTGCGGTGTTGTGGTCGTGCTATTCACTCCTTGTGGTATGGGTCCTGCTATCTGGAAACTCATTTGCGGTGTGATATATCCTCTAAATGCGCAATAATACGTGACATCCTTCTCGGTCATGAGAGTGTTCATAATGTGAGCAGAGAATGTGTCGAAGTCGGGGCTAGAGTGTTGTCGCAAAAATATTGAGCCATCTTCAGCGCTCCCGATTACCCAATTCATCTTGATGAGATACTCGTCAACCCCAATGATGCCAATTTGTGGAAATACTGTTTCTAGGAAGCCTCCTATGGGCGCATTTTCCTTCCCAACATGGTCGCGGATGCTGGTGTAGGCTCGAGCCAATATGGACCATTTTGCACGAAAGGGGTCTTCGTCCCAAAGAAGTTTGATGAGGGTTGACGAATTCTTCTGCTGGAACGCGGTAAAAATCCGAGAATAGAAAACTTTTCTCTGTCAGCATAAAAAAAACTATTGATTTATGGAACTTACCCCTAAAGGCCATGAAGGAATTTACACCTCTTTTAGGGAGTTTTGGGGCAGCCCCAACAAATCGATTGGTTTTGCTGGGCTGCCTTCGCAATAGTTGAGCTTGGTGTTGTTGGAGATTAGCGATCGTCCTCATCTGGGATTGACTTTGAGGAATGTTGTAAAGGAGAAATTCGGAGGTCAAGTCCGCTGGGTTTTCAAGCGCGCGATGTGGTGCAGATGGAGCTGTCTGACTGGGGTGCGGGCTGTTAGGGGGGAATGTGAGTGCCATGACTAGGTTGGTTGAAATTCTTGTAAATTATATGCGTTTAAGCGTGCCATGTTTGAATTAAAGATACTTGTGATTTTTGCGACAAAGACCTTCAGGATTCTGGTTTTGAAGAACTCTCGCTTAATGTTCTTGAGGCAAACAAAGGATTCACCGAGTCAGTGGCGCTAGTCCCATTTTGCGCACTAACCAAGTCACCTTTGTGAATCATTGTTTTGCAATCAATCATGACCAGTGTGTAAAGGCCTTGTCTGTTGTGGAACTCAGAGTCCCCTTGAGCTGAGAGAGATTCAAAATTTTACCATCAGTACTTTTTTTACGCCATGTCGTTCTCACAAACCATTGGAATTGTACGGGACGTTGGGAGATACCTGGTTGAAATCTAGAAAATTAGCATTAGGGTCTATCAAGCAACACAGCGCGAGAGGTTAAAAAGCTTTTGGGCTTCACGTTGGCAAGGGGATTTTCAACCTTTATTCTACGCAGAGAATTTTCTCAATACAGTGACGTTTGCTCAGATCGTGATATCTCTCATTTTCGGTAAAGATGCTGATGGATGAGGTTGAGGTTGATGATTGGGGGAAAATGATGAAAAGTTGAAAAAGCTCAAGTGTCCATTGAGCAATTCCATTGTTCTTATCACTAGATCACTCCGTCTATTTTTTGACTCGAGCAGCGAAGGTGAATCCAGCGGCTAAGACAGGTTCGCTAATTAGCTTCCCCGCCTCCCCATTTGCGAATTTTATATCCTGCCTGACCTTCAACTTTCGCACAAAAGAAATTACACTCGGCGAAACAACAATCTCTGCGCCTCGAAATTCCTTCTTCGAATCCCAAACTCCCAAACTTAGCAACACCAATCTCTGCCTTCATCAATCGAGAAGCAACCGCCGCAATGGATTTAATGACTTCTGCGATTTCCATCCAGAGAGTCATGGCGGCCGAGCTTCAAATGGCTGTTCCAGAAGCAGACCAAACCAAATTCTCGCAACTCTGGGCCTTGCATACACAACTCCTCGAACAAGGCAAAGTCATATTCTTTCTCACTGAAGGCATGGTATCCGCGATGGAGGGTTCGGGGAAGAGTGTACGACCCGCCGCCGACAAGTTATGGTGAGTCCGTGGTACCAAATAACATCACAGCTGCTAATAAGATCCCCAGCGCACTTCTGAACGACGACATCTATGTCCACTTCGATCCTACGGCGAAGTCTTACCGCATAGGCCCGATCAAAGATCAGTACGACTTCATTTCCATTTCGCAAAACATTCTTGTGTACTACAAGGAAAGACCTCAGCTTCAAACAACAATGCCCACAATCACGCTAGGCCCAACCCCCCAAAACCAGCAGGAGATGTTGAGCTCATTGTCCACCACTGGCACTGAAGCCACCTCTCCACCACCTGCTGAAACTGAAACTGTTATCGACAAGGCTGAGAAGATTTCAAAACCAGCAAACGCCTGGATCCTCTATCGCAAGTCCAAACACCATGTTGTCGCTCAGGAGAACCCGGGTATGCATACCAGCGAGATTTGTAAGTTTCGACTCTCAGAACTGGTTACTTTTGGCTGATAAAATTTAGCGATTGTCATTGGGAATATGTGGAAGCAAGAAAGCGAACAAGTCAAAGCCTTTTGGTATCGCAAGGCTGACCACGAAAAGGTCATGCACTCCCTTCGATACCCCGACTACAAGAGCCGCCCTCGAAAGTCCTCCGAAATCAAACGACGCACGAAGAAGATCACCGAAGTACGGGTTGCGGCTCCAATTCTTTCACTGCCTACATCAGCTCTTCGACCTCGAGTAAGCAACAAGATTGATACTCTCTGGTCGCTTCAGTCCATTCACCAAAACGACATGGAATCTTTCATGGCGAATCTCAATGGTGGCGCGAACGAATCACAAATCATCTTTGATACAGACTTTGGGAGCTTCGACAATGACTTCACTTCTATCTGATAATTCGAAGTCGTGAGGCGCTCTTGCAGGTTAACGAACGACAAAACATCAGCGCTCACACATGTATTCTGTTTTATGCCTCTCTTCGGGGCACAGAATTGCCAGTATAGCCTTGTTTGATCGTAACTTGGCAAACGCTCGAAGTTGAGATGTATCCAGCTAGCTGACCGAGAAGCCTTATAACCAAATTGGCCTCGGTCAGTTACAGCTGAGCAAATGCTCAAAGTTGACGGCATAAAAGTTATTCCACCTTGGCAGTGTTCTCAGTTCTGTTTCTTTCTTTGTTTTCAAGAGGGGGAGATATTTCATCAAACGGTGGCCTAGATTGATTTCGTATGTCACTTCAATTTCATTTCATCTCCGGCGGGTTGTATAAAGTAAATAATGGCAGTGAGGTTTCTTGTGAAAGGTGGGGAGGCGGTATACAGTAATCGCACACTTGCCGTCAGGTCTTCAACGGAAGAGAGACGCAAGTTGAAGAGACGGAATGGCACCCACAATTTGTTTTTCAATTTTTTTTCTCCAGGCATGGTTGGACGGTTAAATCGGTTTGTTTCCGGAGTTGTAGTATAATTGGAGTTGATACCCGTATGAAATGAATGCATTCAAACATCACCCTTGCCGAGTCCCAAAGTTGATAGGATGCGTGATGGCAAGCTTCCCTGGGCCTGCAGTCAGTGTCCTGGCGTACATCAAATGAAGGGGGCACTCAAGTGTTTTCTTCATTTAGAGTTATACAGTGGTGTGTACCCTCAAACCAGGTCCTCATATATATTAAATTTCGAACTTCACTTATGACTTTTAAATCGATTGGTGAATAGAATTCTTTGATCTTGTGAATGTAACTTGGTAACACCCAATCGCAATTGGATCCGTTTGTAATATCACCGCAGCATTACGTACCGGAGATGGAATATCTCTTTCAGCGATGTTTGGCCCGAATAGGTAGGCACTGTGCCTACACTAGTCATCACTACCTAAGGAATTCCTCCACAACCATAATGCGCAGATGACCTGTGAGAGTAATTGTCTCGACGGGCGTTCTTGGCCTTGGGTCAAACTGTGCGGAAGGATACAATTGCTTCTTACCAGGAGGATCCATTCTGAATGATTCATTCAGATGATTTCTTGCTATAATTAGTGTTACTTCTTCTCACTGATTGTTGCCCGTCCATTCGCTACTCCAAATAAATGTTCCACATCGCCATTCTGTGTTTCTCTCCTTCTGACCCGAAGGTCCCAACGGTCTTGCACACATGTAGAAAGACCGGCCACAGTTGACGCCTGGCTTTTTCGTGACATAACTTTTGCATGGCTCACCGTGTTCACAGAGGGGTGCCACCCGTTTCCCCAGTAGTTTGGACCAACTCTCTTTACTAGCGACAGAATCAATCACGGAATCTTGGCCACTTGGTGTGTCAAAGCTCTGTTGGACATCAATTACTCCCGTATTGACAGCAAAGAGATCGAGGTACGCACTGGAAGTGTTCCCATTTTCTTGCTCGGTTGGCTTTGGAGTCTCCGGCTTGAAGAAACCCATAAGACTGCTCTGCGTCTTCCTAGGTTGGCCATTTCCACCAACTTGTTTCGACGAGCCACTAACTTTGTTGCGTTTTGGGGGAGGCGTTGAAGTTCCATTTGGCTCTAATGATCGTTTCGGAAAGGGCTTAATTGGGGTGCTTTTAGAGCCAACTCCCCCTAGAGAGTGAGGTGGCGTGGGGGTTGGTATTTTTGTATTGCCTTTGCTAGGGAGGAACTTGCTGTCTCCATTCGACAAATCTCGTGGCGACGAGGCACCGGTCATCGTCGAGCAGCTGTCTGCCGTTGGTAAAAGCGGTTTTTTGGAAAACATGTCACGAATGTTCTGGCGACGATCGAATTCTGGTATAAGCCTCCCGGAAAGTGGCAAAAGATCTTTGGCACACCATTCTCTTTGCCGTACTCCCCCTTCAAACATACCTAAGCTGAAAATATCTCTTACATCAACGTCGGAGCCTCCAATCTCTACCCTTTCTTTGAAAATGGCATACACTGGACAGTGATCGGATCCCATCAATCCTTCTTGAATATTAGACTCTCGAAACCAGTCATAGCAGTCCAGACTGCAGAGAACGTAATCAATCCGGGAACCGAAGTTTCCAGGACGAGCATTCTTTTTCGTATCCCAACAGGTGAACATCCCCTTACGATTTGGATGGAAAGCTCGGCAGATGTCCCACATAATGGCCGACTCTTTCTCGCCGTCTTTGTGTCCGATCACTTTGCCGCCAACAAGTAGCTGATTTAGCATACGCCTTGCCGGAGTAGATACGTATTCTTCGCCCGTCATGCCATGTTTCCTCAATTGTTCTTCGGCATTCGCGGTATCCATCTCCTCCCGAATGATGTTCAGGTCACCTGTCAAGAAGACTCGCTTGCCCATTGCTACAAGATTTCTAACCCGAGAATCAAGAGCATTAAGAAAGCCAATACGGAACTCGTCGCGGCTTTCGTCACGATTGGCGGGGCAGTAGACACCAATGAGCACCAGCGCGGGGAATTCAAGGATAACACAGCGGCCTTCGGAATCAAGCGTAGCGGCATCGAGAGAAAACTCAGACAGTTGGGCAGCAGTGGGATACCCGCCTATTTGCTGGTCTTCTGGGAGGTCGCAAAAACTTGTCGAAGAATTGGGAGGGGTGAGAACTCCTGTGATCCCCTCCTCAGCACGAATAGGGGCACAGACCGAGTTTCGAGTGTAGATTGCCACGCCAGAATAGCCTAGAGAGAATTCGTGAGCAGGTGTGAATTGCGGAGCAGAGCAGTCTTTCCTCACCCTTTTTGTGTTTAGGCAGGCTGAAAAACACATCCCATCCAGGAACGAGGACCATGTCATCCCGCAGGTCTTTACGTTGAATCTTTGTTTCTTGCATAACCACGATATCCGCTTCGAGAATATCAAACATGGCCTAAAGATGCCGATTTAGCATTTCCCCTTGTACCACAGAAGAAATTGCTGCACTTACACCAAACTTCTTCTCTCTGCTCCATGGCTGATACCCAAAGGGGTTTCTGATGATAACCGCTTCAGCACGGGTGACCCTATACAAGACAATACACATACCTGATCCCGTTGACTATTACCAATTAGTGACAAAGCTTGAAGATGGCCAAAGTGCAAAGGGAGAGGTCCAGTGTACTCACCATTCCACGTGGTGATCCGAAGGCCAAGCCCCGCCTGCCGTGGTTCAGCTTGCATATTTGGCATAGACATGGAAGACAGCTGTTTCCCAGTATAACGTTTGTTGCGCAGAGTTACAAACACCCGGGAATGCCCTCAACAGCCCAGGACGATTTCTCCCGTGCAGTAACAATCGTGATAATGGCGACCCTGCAGCTCCACTGTAAACGCGGTTCACCTGACCCGAGCCAAGCATGGTCACATCAACCTTACATAAGCGTTCTTGGCGTTATTGGCGTTCTTGGTGCCTCCTGCTCAAAGAACGTACGACCTCACAACGCAACTCCAAAAATCCCAATTGAACGACACCACCAACAAGATGTTCCCCCAACGCACCATGCTCCGCAGCACCCAGCGCTTCGCTGCGAACCTCCGCTCGCCAGCTGTCCGTAAGCCCTTCCAACGACGATTTGCGAGTGCCGAGAACTCGGGTTTGCACGGAGCCGAGGACAATGCTTTCAACCGCGAAAGAAAGGCTGTCAAGGACCACGCTGCTGCCACGTCTGGTATGTTCTCCTACTTTAGGAAGCAAGAAAACAATCGAATTAGCAGGGGCTGACGTGTAGGCAGATCTTTGGCGCAAGCTTTCCATCTAGTAAGATTACACAATTCCGTGGAACAGAATGGGAATGGGCATGGTTCGGGAATCTACATCAGAACTGACTGAAGTCTAGCGCAACCATTCCTTGCTTGATCATCGCAAGTGCCAACGCTTATGTTCTATGGAACGAGCATTGGGCCCATTGGTCTCATCTGCCACCTTTGGAGGAGCGACCAGAGTACCCATACCAGAATCTAAGAATCAAGAACTTCTTCTGGGGCGATGGAGACAAGGTGAGTGCCTCAATTCACGACAGTATTCTTACAGGGAGTATGCTAATTTATGAGTAGACTCTTTTGTAAGCAGAATTCCATTGGGACAATTTCGAGTTATAACTCGACATGATCAGGTGGCAGGAATTCAAGGTTAAACTAACACTTCAACAGCTGGAACGACAAGGTCAACTACCACAAGAAGGACGAGTAATTTGGAAGTGGCATAGTGGGAGGTCATTGATGATGCATTTGGGGGGGGGGAGGTAGATGGAGGACTGTACATTTTTCTTTTGAATCCTATCAATACCAGAGTCTGAATGAATTCTTGGAGCTTTTTTATGAGGTGAAATTATGCTAATATATAAGTTCATAATGCGATGGCATGGTCTTTTGACTTAAAACCGGAAGGTGTCATGTGAAGCTGTAATACGGAGCGGTGTTGGATGGTTGTTATGTGGCTGTATTCATATTCATAATGGAGGGGTGAAGCCCAAGGTCCTGCAGGGTCGACTAGTAAAGGTCGCTCGGAAGTCCAGTCCAGTGGGTAATGGGGACACCATTCTCCCACTTTCTTTCTCTTGAATCACTCATGAATCATTCCTGAACCCCAGCATTTATCCTGTGCCGTATCCCGAGACATTTCTTGATAGGCAAAGATTGACTCCCCCATCGCCCAGAGGCTGATAAAATATTGTGGTCGTGGGTATCATTTTCTACATTTACTTCTCTTGACCTGCTTCCCTTTTCAAGTCCAAGTACGCACTTGCGTAATCGTTGGCGAGCACCTTCTCTCCTACAATTCTCATGATAGTCGCCTTCTTTGCCATCATTTCGCTTTGTCCACTGACGTCGGCCACCGCAGAATATTCACTGAAAGCCCTGTCGAGGTAATCTAGTGCCATTGTGAGGTTGTTTTTCCTCATCAAACTAGCAGCCTCTACTTTCCCAGCCATACCCATATGCGAATCCACAAGAGAAGAGTAGAGTTGGGCATTTAACGAGCAATTCTCACACTCCAATGCCCGCGGTATTATCGCAACGAGTATTGAACACGCTGCTTGGAACTCGGAAAGGGAGTTCAATATATTTGCGATTGCTCCCATAGCGGCCCAGAGAGCCGGGATGAGTCGGGCCCTCCAAGCTATGCTTGCTGCACGAATTGCCACCGAAAATCCCTTCTCAGGACGCCCGGTCTTCGCGTGCAGTAATGCTTTGACAGAGAGGAGTTTGACCCTCAGGTTTATATCATCCCCGGCCTCCTTCATCGCTGATGCCATCTGCTCAACCTTGGCCAACGCGTGTGCATAGTCGGTGCGACGGATCAAGTAATCGATGTGGAGGTTGTTGATCTCGAAACTAAGATCTGGATCTGATTCGGATCCGTTAAACTGCAATAATTGAGAAAGCAATTGTTCTGCTTTATCCAAACTGTGACTGTGGAGGTCGGCTTTGAGACGAAGAATCCCACGGTATTCAAGCCAGTATTGGTTAGCTTTCCATGATCTCAAACAATTCTCATCTAGACTGTCAAGCTTTTTCATAGCATCGTCATAGCACCCCTTCTCAGTCAGAAGGTGTGCTATTCGGCACGCGAATCTAAGCGAGTCATCAAAGAGTGCATAACGTGCATGGCAGCTCAAAAATATTTCGCAGTATTGTCTTGATAAGTTTGCCACCCCTAACCGACCCCATAAAGAGGAGTTCATGGCCATTTGGGGACCCATCATACTCTTCATGTTCTTTTCCACAATGAGCGACGAGCTCTTTAAGATGTTCTCAAAAGATGTCGCAATGCTTTCTCCGCTCGACATGCCCAATTTCGCCTCGCTCAGCAAGGAGGAGCTCCAGAGTGTCCACATTCCCGTCTCTTTAGCTTTGGTGCGGAGAAATGCGAGTCCCTCCCTTTCGACGCCGAGCATATTGGGTGATTCGGAGCCGCGGATTACTCTCGGGTGAGCTTTTCCAAAATGATACAGCCAATTCAAAGCAAAATTAAGGCATGCCATATCTTTGTTCTCTCTCGCAGTTGACACGGTCTCCAACATTGCAGCAACAGCTTCGTCGAAGCAACCGAAATCAGCCTGCAGAACTGCAAGGTTCATAAGAGCATATTGATAGAACAAGCGGTCCCGGTTCTGCATAGTGTAATCAAAATATCGATGAAGGGTGTCAAAGGATGTTGGGTAGTCGCCAGCTCTCCAGGCATCCAAGAAGCTGAAATTATATTAATGGTGTTCACGATACGAGAGGGGGTTTTGTACGCACTTGAGGTAATGAGACAAACTTGGAACCATGATGCTATCTTCGAGAACCTTTCTGAAGCTCTCCTTGACATCAAAAGGGATTCTGTTACCAAACTCTAATATGCCCAATGAGTTAGGATCCATCTTAACAGACTAGGGCGGGAAGGAAACGCTCACTCTGCATTTGTTCAACCTGGAATTCTAGTAACTTCTCTGTATCGTCCGAACTCACACAACCTTCTTGGTGGCCCGTAATATCGATGCCGTACGCCACCGTCTCTAACATCTCGGTTGCATCAACTCCCCATTCTATCTCCCCTTCCTCCAATGCTTTGTCACCGGCCCACCTTCCCAATAGACCAGCCTTCCTCGAGTAGTATCTTTGTGTTTCTTGGCGCCATTTGGAAAATGATATCCACAATGCCAGCGCATCGCTAAACCGCAGTCGTTCGAATTCGACTTTAGATCTGCGAACAAAGCTGCCGAAAGGCGAAGTCCGGGAGAGAAATATCATGTTCCCATCCGCCGGGGGTATACCCATCTCGCCATCTCGTTTGTTTTCTTCATGCGTCTGCACTAGGAGGTTTGTTCGCTTGTCGAAGAATTCATGTAGCGCGTTGAGACTATCGATGTTCCAGAGTTTATTGAGGAACTGGTCCCACAAGGTCCGACCGGGAAACCCAGAGGCTGCTGGGTGGGCGGCGAGGAGGGACTCGTAAGTCTCCAGGGTGAGAATGAAGGGCAAGGAGTTTTGTGAAGCCGCGGCTTGAGGGTGTGCCGTTTTTGCGGTTGACGGGAGGAGTTGGTTGAGGATAAAAGATAGGATGGGGATTGCGGATGCAGTTGGAACCACGTCCTGGGTGTAGAGTTCGATCAGGGCCAGAAGACCAATTTTGGAGGGGGTGAGGAAGCGTGTCATTCTTGCCAGGAGACTCTCTGTCTCAGATGTGGGAGAGAGGTGGTCGTGTCTTCATATTCAGGTGACAATTGTAGATGATTGTCAGGTCAATTCAGGTTTACAGGTACAATGCGAGAGGGGAAGTCGTGGGGAGTGCAAGAGGTTGACGCGCCTTGAAAAGATCCCGAGGTCTGTAAGCTTTGATGCGATGTTCGGGCCGATGTTTTCCCTATGCCGATGGGGGGTTCGGCCTGAAGCCAGGAAATCAGATTCAAGTAGTAAGGTACAGTTGCTTGGGGAAAATAGAGCAATTGTTTGTGAAAGTCATCATCTTTTTACATTATTTCTCAACCGTCCTTCCACTTGCCCCATTTAATCTTTTCCCCGTGCTTGTCCTTCAAGCTCCCCTCCTCTACGCGCCCGTCCTCCTTCAAATCCTCCTCCCCCAAGAAGTTGGTGGCCCAAACCCTCTCAATACACAGCTCAAAATTGCCTGGCACCCGATCAATGAGCCCAATGCCAACCGTGCGAACCTTCTGCTTCAACATTTCCCTCTGCGGCTCAACTACTATGCCATGATTCGTCCGTACAAATTCACTCCATTTGATCAACACAGTCTCCCACTCCCCCGGCCGTCGAGCGTAAAGTCTATGTTGGTGGATATCCGTGGGGACAATTGATTCCGTCTGTATATTTACAAAGTACTTCCGTCCGTCGGATTTTATGCGAAGTGCCAGGAATGCGTAGACATCCACGTTCCAGAGCGCTTTTCCGAAGATGGTTGCTTTCCTATCGTGCGTTCTCCACCCAGCATAACCAGAGCGCTGCACATCTGGCCGATTCTTGGGCAGCTCAATCGATATGTTTCCGTGGAATTTCGCATGCCCGTGGATGTTTTCCGAAGGACTTGGGGAGGCAGAGCTCACTGGAGGGATATAATCGAAGTGGGAGGTGGAAAAGCCGCCAATGTCCTTGTCCGACATGATTTTGCAGGTCTGGATAGTTTCTGGTTCGTGGAAGCTGGCGAGGGGAAATGGTTTGGTGGCGCGTTTGACAGCTTCGCCGCTCATTGCTAAATTTTCATATGTCAGTGATGTGTATCATATCTTCCCCTTCGTCTCCATCTTCAGGAATTGGGGAGAGAGTACCGAACAGAGCCTGCCTCTTGAACTCATCAAGACTCCGCCCAAAAAAGCCTCGACATAGAGTTTGCGTAACCTTCATCCTTTGCCTAATTGACAATGCTGTGGTGTACCAGCAATTATGATGGATGGAGTACTTCGCCAGGGCACGAAAATGAGGTGCTCCATGTGAAGCTACTCGAGCTTTGGGGAGAGATGTGTGCACTGTCTACTTCTAGATCCTAGCGCAAAGCCCCGCGCTCCCGCATCAAGGCTCGATGTTTATTCCAACGTCTTCGACCTCCAGCTCTCCATCCTACACAACCACCCAAGCAACGCTCCCGGTCAGGGGACATCGTATCTAACCCTCCAGTTTGAATGTGATATCTGGACTCTTTATGAACATAGCTTCGCGCTCCTTGCAGCTCGAGGATTCCTTTCACCCATAGCCAGCAACAGAAAAAGGCGGGTACTTTTATCATACTGCAATTACGAAATCCCATCATCTGCTAATGAATCTTGTGTCAACCAGCATCCACTTTCTCCAGAAATGCGACCAAGGATTGTAGGAATTCGTGCAAGTAGTCTCAAGGCTGGTACAGTTGTCCTAACTCTTCTAAAGGTAACATCGACCCAATCATTCGAGCCTTGCAGAATCGAGTCTTAGTTGAACAATTGACAGAAGTATTGTCCTTTTGACCAGTTGCCAATTCCAGCACCTCCTAGTGCACAGTCATTTCAGAAATCCCGGTTACTGCGCTGTTATGCGAAAACTACTTGTAACCTACCTCTTCGGTTGCTTTACTTGATATCCTGTCGTGGTATGAATGGTTTCGACCTCTTAACGTTCTACTTTTTTAGCAGTGCTCAAATATGCACAGCCAAGCTACCTAAGACTTCTTTTTTATTATTTCTATGCCACCTCAGCCTTTTCTAAGTATCAGCCTAGACCCAAACTTTGGACAGTCCAGGTTGGCTCTAGATACAGAAGAGTCAAACTAATAAGCATCTGTAATATTTCGTTTGGTTTCAATCTTCGATTCTCCTATGTGCTCTAAAAAAGACCTCCTCTTTTACTTTATTTTTGTCATATTTTCTCCATTAGTCCCAGAAAGAGAAGTTTGATGGCCAGATTTCTCTTATTTCAACTAGCGCGTTCACATTGTCGCACCGCCAGCAAGCTTGGTGCCTCAATTGCAAGAACCTCGAGCATGACTTTCCGGTGCCCTTCCATTCTTAGACAATCATAGTACACAGATTTGCAACATCTAAGGGACAGGAGATGACGAAGAGTAATGCTGGAGTCTCTTACATTTCGCTTGCTGGCGACCCGCGAGCCCCCCCCCCCTTTCCCCCCTTCCCCCGAAGTGGTATTTACTCGACTGTTTAGTCAGATGTCAATATTCGGTGATGGGGCACCAAGTAATGCACTTGCGTGGCGGTCACTTGGACGGGATCTATGATATCAGCACGTGTAGATGTCAGAGAATCATTATAATTATACCTTTGTACAATATCAGTTATTGTGCGAGTTGGTCTCGAATAATCAGTATGTCAACGTCGTCATTTTCCTAAAACTGCTCGCGAAATGGGAAGCAAAAAGGCCATGGCTTTCTCCTTCTGGTTGGCAGCTGTCGTGGATGAGGCAGGAGCTCCAATTCACACAAAGCATAAAGCAGGGTGGCGGCAGGATGGTAAAGACACAGATGGCCCAAAGAAGGGTTTATAACTAAGTGGCTTCACATATATATACCCCCATCGAAATAGGGTCATAAAGTATCCAATCGTGCCTCCATTTCCCTCCACCTTGATTCAATTTCCAACGCTAATGCTAGCGTACCTTTCCGACTACTCCCAACCATTTCCAAGGCACTTCCAGGAAGCCTTCCCCGATTACGTGGGTTGCGGTTGCGGTTGCGGTTGCGGTGTGGTGACGGGGCTTAGCGCGTTTTCGAGGTCGCGGTAGCAGATATCTCCCCACCCGCTCCTTCCTCTTTTCTCCCTCCTTCCATCCCCATCCCCATCCCCAAGCCCGAGCACGTCTAGTCCTGTCGAAAACAGACAACTCGTGCCGTCGGAACCTTCACGTCGAAGATACACTTTCGTCTTCTTCTTCGTCGTGATCTCTGCACGACACCACTCCCACGTTTTCCTGGTCTTTTCGAGGCTCCCATCACACCTCACCTCACCTCACCTTCATCCGACCTCCTCCCTCCACACTCGCGCCGTGTCGACGAAAGACGACCGCACCATGTCTGCCAAATCTTCAGCTCCCGCGGCCCTCATTGCCGCCATGAGCGTGACCAACGATGAGGTTGCCTCGCAGGCTTCTGCTGCTGAGTCCGGTACGTTCTTTTCCCTTGCTTTGGACTGGCTTCTTTCCATCTTCCCACCGTCACGCGTTCTACCTCCAATATAACGCGTTTCCCTCTACCAACCCCTCATGTTGCCACTCCAGCCCCATTGACATCCACTCCTCCTCAACGCGTTCCTCTTCGGCGCGTTTGACTCACCTTCCCCTGTTTTGCCCTTCAACCAGTACCTCCCTCCTTTCTATCGACATCCCGGCCGCCGAATCTTTCTTCAGGTGTCACCTCCCTAATCGTTCCCCTCCGGCCCGTCACCTTTCAGTTTCACTAGCTCACGTTTTCCAGGTGGTGTCCCAATCTCCGGCTTCGCTGAGCTCGCACTAGATGATGAACCAGCTGTTGAGGTCAAATCAACCCCTTCTGGTCGCTACTCAGCCAGCAAGGCCAAGGGTAAGGGATATTCCCCAGCCTCTGACCGGTAAGTGTCCTTCGGTTGCATGCCTTCTAGATACAAGCTGACAAGCAAAGCTACCGCCCACCCTTTGTTTTGAATGGCAATCAAGCTTTGGATGATGATCCGTTCTCGTCACCAACTCGCCGTGTTGGCTCCCAGGGCGTTGATTCCAATCAACGTACCCCAACTGGTCCTCGAGCCAAGCGTGCTGCCGTCAAGGAGAACTGGAGAACCGATTCTAGTTCCGACTCCGATGCTGAAGTCTCTTCCCCAACCCATGACAAGGCCGAGAGAAGCACTAAGCGTGGTAACAAGTCTCCAGGCCCCAAGAGCTCATTGTTTGTCCAGGAGTATGTTTCGGAAAGCCCTGGAAGCGAGTGTGCTGCATATGGTGCTATTAGCACTGAGAATGCCCAATCCGTTTTCCCCCCATCGTGCTGTGTTTTTGTGGCAAAGTAGGCATCTTCACCTTCTCTTCCCTGCCACCTTGCTAACACTTCCCAGTCTTCTTCAATCTGAGAGCGAGGAGAGCCTTCAAGTTGCTGTCACACAAGTATTTCGCGAGTTTGGCCCAGTTTACGTCAAGATTCGACGTGATGCTAAGCACATGCCCTTTGCATTCTGTCAATACACTGTAAGTTGTTTGCTCCAATTTAACCAACTGGAAGCTAACGCTACCCAAGAATCCAGAAGATGCTGAGCGCGCCATTCGGGAGGGTCGAGGAAACCTGATCAAGGGCCGTCCTTGTAGGTGCGAGAAGGCCAAGGCACACCGTGAGTCTTCACCATTCAGCACTTCCGGACGAATTGCTCAAGGATTCGAAGGCCTGTTTTACGTTGAGCGCAAGTATGGTGCTGTAGTCACTCCAAAGGAGGCCCGAGAACTTCTTGAGGGTTTTGGCACTATCACGGTTTGCTACACTGCCTCGAACGTTGAGCGCAGCTCCTTGAATTTCAATGAGGGTGTAATCGTCGAGTTTGAGATGTACGATGAAGGCCAAGCTGCATTTACTGTACGTTTTTCTTTCCCTCCGCAATATCCAAACTTACTCATAATGGTCGCAGGCATTCCGTAATCATGATTTGTACAAGATCCATGCTATTGCGGGCATGGCTTCCCCTACAAAGCTACAAAAGAGTCCAACAAGTTCCGCGGACCGTGCCTATCTCGAAAACTATGAAAACGATAGATGCTCCATTTTCGTTGGCAATCTTCCTGTTGGCACAACTGAAGCTCAGGTCACACAACTATTTGAGCATTACGGCACCATTGAAAACATCATGCTTCGTGAAGCACAGTCAAAGTTCTCAGGTTGGGTTTTCCTCTTTTAACGTTGAAGTGTCTAATGCTGACCATCAACAGCACAAGAGAAGTTCTGTTTTGCTTTTGTCAAGTTCAGCTCCCCCCTTTCTGTCACTCGGGCTATTCCTGGAAAGGTATGTCCATACATTCATCTTCACAAACATTTTTGTTCTAATACGAAACAGAACGGGTACAGCTTTGGTGGTAAGATTCTTCGAGTCTCACAAAAGGATCCCCAGGGTGCTGCCCAGAAGAGTCGCGTTTCTCATAGCCGCGAATCTTCAACTGGCTCCTTTCAATCACCTGTCCGCCGACATCGCAACAATTCATCAGCTTCTGCAATTCCACAAATGTCACCCGCACAGTTTGGCTCTCCGTATGGCGCCCAGTTCAATCCGTTTTATGGAACTCCAAGTACTGGTACGCTGTTCACTGATGGTAACGGCCAATTTTACACTACACCATCAACAGCACCAGCATACGCTTCGGGATATGGTACTCCATTTTCCCCCTTTGGGTATTCATTCTCTGGTAGTCCAGCGTATACAACTCAAGCTCAAGCACCATCGTCAGCTGCATCTGGGAGCCCAGGCCATCAACAAGCTTACTATTCGTTCGGCTACCCTTACAACTACGCTGCTAGTGGAATTGCCCCGGCACCGAGTTATGGAATTTATGCGCCTTCTCAGCACACCTCGCCAGTCGGTCCTTCGTATCCACCAGAGTACTCGCCTTCGGCTATGGTTGGCAACGCTGGTACAGCTCAAGTCCCAAATGACCGCTCATCCACACCAACACCTGCTGGTCACGCTACAATTGGTGAGACTCGCTGAGCTGGTTGATCTGTTTGTGAAGTATATCCTTTACAGATGGCCTGTTCAATTGTTTGTCATTTACACCTCGTCACGTTGTTTTGTCGGAAGCGTCTCAGTGTACTCTGGCTGTAATGAATTTCCCTGTTCTTGTTAGAGCTGTCAGAAAACCCTGTGTAAATGTCTGCGTCTGATCTCTTATTTCGACTTCTGATAATTGATCCCTAGCTCCTTGTTAATCTTGCTCCGTTGGACAAGATAGACATAGGATAGAGGGCTTTAAGATTACAAACACTTGCTCTCATGTACACAGATCAGGTAGATAGCTTTTCAGATAATTGAAATAATTGAAAAAGGATCTTCTCAACCGTTATTTACCAGTGAAAATTTCTAGCAAGGGTACAACCAGAACTAAATTCTGTCGCGCGAATATCCCCAAGCCGTGTAAATCTACCCTCCCTCTCACTCAATGTGTACACTGTACACAAAGTGACTTCCAAGAAATACTCCTGGTTGTACATTTCTATTACATTTAGGTTTCTCATCTACAGCTTCTATACTTGCTTAGCAATTTTGCCTTATCATTACTCCTTATTTTGCTTCTTAACACTTAACCTCGCTAGCAACTCATTCAGAAAACTGAGATCAAAGGGCGACAAGACAAGAACTGCGATGCTAGAATATTAGAGCACGACGTGCTCTATCATAAGAGTAGACCTCTCGATGTTGCCGAAAGCTTTGGTATCACTTGACATTACTATACCTAGGAAACTAATCTCCTATACTAGTCGCTCTCAATTTACACCGCAAGATAATCGCAATCTTTATTTGGAAAAGTGACCATAGTCCGTGAATATCTACTTCACGCTTGGTCTAGCCATTGCTACCAACACTCTCTGATTTCACTACTTCGCGGACATTCATAGCCATTGTTTAAGAAAGTATATAAATATGAATAGATTAGTTTCCTCTAACTACCTAGGTAGGTTCGCTTTAAGCTATCAATCTCTTTTTCAGTATATCAGAACTTAGATACTCACTCTTATTCTATATTATAATAATAATAATTAAGTAATGAATAATAATTATATAGTACTAGCTATTAATATAAATAGTATATTAATAGTTAGCTTTTCTTTAATTCTATTTTCCTTTTTTCTTTCCTTTTTATCTAAATAATATAAATAGTAAGAATATCTTCTAATTAAATATATCTTTTTATACTAACTTTACTTATAGAATATATATATAATATAAGTCTTGATTTCTTAGTTAGATCTACTTTAGAGTACTAATTAGTTATATAGAATAAAATACTTTTTCTAACTTCTTTATTTATTACTTACTTAGTCTATTATATTTAGTATTTTTAAATAGAATATTAGAATAGAGATTATTAGTATACGTTTATTTAAAAGACTTTAAAGAAATATAAGTATTATATAAAGTAGAATACTATATAGACTTCTATAAGTTATTATCTAAATATATTCTAAATATATTTTAACTCTATATTAACTCTTTTAATTACTCTAGCTTATAAAGATAAAGTTTACTCTTTTATAACTAAAAAAAAGAAGAGAGAGATAGAGAAAAGTATTAAAACTATTAATTAGTTACTAATTATTATAAGGAAAAAAGTATTAAAAACTATATTAGAGATATAGTTTACTTTCTTAGAAAAGACTTAGATACTTTAAACTAAGATTACTAGAAGTACTTCTTTTATAATTAGTAAAGTTTTAAAAATAGTTTAAACTAATACTTTAATAGTTTTTATATAATACTATAGTTAATAAAACCTTTATCTAAACCTAGGTTTAAGACTTTTTTAAAGCTTATTTAAAGAGTTTATAATTGTCTTTTACTAAGCTTATTATAAGTAGCTACTAAGATAAGAAATACTTTTATATAAAAAAGAAGAAGATACTAATTTAAGTCTTTTATAAGTAGAAAGAGAAAAAAGAGAAAGAGAAGAATATAATAGCTAGCTATTTTAAATAGCTAAGTTTATATACTATATATATAAGGTTTTAGTAGTTAGATATTAGCTTTCAGCTATTATTATTTTATATTATCTAATTTAGAAAGGTTTTAGACTTTAGGCTTCGAGTTTTAGACTTTATAGTACTATCTAATCTCTTATATATAGCTGTCTACTCTTCTATAGTTAGAAAAGATCTAATTTAGTCTTTTCTTCTATATTAGAGCTTAGTATTTATATATATTTTTCTCTAGAATATACTTCTATATACCTCTTCTATAGTTATTTATATTTTATATTATTATATAAAAAGACTAAATTCTTCTTTATAAGAGATAGTCTATTATAATATCTTACTTAATTATATCGTCGTCTCTAATTTAGATTCGATTTAGCTTAGATTTAGACTAGACTAATATCGAGCTTAAATAGCTAGTAATATTAGAGTTTAGTATTTATTAGCTAGCTAGTAAAATTATATTCTTAATATATTAAAGAGAATAGAATATACTAAGTATTTCTACGGTTTCTAATAACTCTCTTTATATAGAAAACGTTATATATAATTTAGATAGTTGAAAATAGATAAGTTATTAGAAGACTCTTAAATTACTCTCTTTATCTCTTTTATAGATATTAATATAACTAAACCTAGAGTAACTCTAGGTCTCTTCTAAGCTTTATAATAAAGTTTTAAGTAAAATCTCAAAGAAGATAGCTAACCTCTTTCTAAAAAGTCTATAAACTATAATTAAACGCCTAGGAATAGAAAATCTTATAATAATAAGAGAAAGAGCCTAGCTTCTTAATTTCAGAGAGATAAAAGAGACTTCTCTAATATAAACAAGATATAGAGTATAGTTTAAGCTATAAAAGCTAAAAACTAAGAAAGTGAGAATAGAATTACTTAGTTAGAGACTATAATAGAAGATTTCTAGAGACGTCTATTAAGTAATAACTATACTCTAACTCTTTCTTAATCTATTAATAACTCTTCTTTACTATTATCTCTTATACTAGACTTCTTTTAATTAGAGAATCTTACTTTTAATAGTCTCTTTTCTTAATAATAATTAATTTATTAATAACTTAAAAGTATTTTAACGACCTACTTACTAGCTAAAAGTAAAATATTAAAGAAAAATAAACTTTTAGATAATAGTATATTATTTACTTATAAGTAATAGAAGATATTAGTATATAATAGACTCTAAGTAAATACTAATTATTATTATATATTTAAAACTTATAAAGCAGTTATTTAAGAGATAACTATAAAACTTACTAAGAACTATTTAGAGCTTTAATATAAGTCTAAGATAAGTTATATAGTATTTAAAGATTATTAAAGTATAATTAAACTTTTTAATTCCGATTTCTTAACTAGTTATAAAATAGAGAATACTAAGAATACTTTTTAAGCTTTATAAATAAAAGGAAAAGGTTATATAAGAGAGAATTTTTTAGACTTTAGAAGTTACTTTTTAAGTATAACTATACTTAGAAAGATACTAGAGTTAGAAAGATTCTTTTATATATAAGAGAAGATTATATTTTAACTTAGAGACTTTACTACTATAAATAAGTGTTATTAAAATTATAACTTTATTAGAATAGTAGTAGATCTATTAGTTCTAAATAAGAAATAATACTAAAATACTAAGCTATATATAGCTAGTACTACTACTAAGCTAGTTATAATAAGCTCTTTATTTAAAAAGATAAATACTTTTTAATTCTTATCTAGCTTAGTACTAAAACCTCTACTACTTATATATAGACTTTACTTTATCTCTTAAAATACTTCTATTATAAAAGAAGAGAGTCTTATATAACCTCTTTTCTCTATATATATATAGTAGAGTTTTTACCTCTGAATATAAAGCTTCTTAGAGCGTTTTTAATCTAAAAATACGTTATAGTTATAAGCCTAGTTTACACGTATAATATATTCTATAACTTTATCTTCTATATATATATAATACGTTACTATATATTTAGAACACTCTTCGCTATTAGAGTTAGTTTAATCAACTTCTTCTTAATACTTACTTCGACGAGTACTTAAAAGCCTAGCTACGAAGTAGCTACTACTACTCTTAGAAATGTCTTAAATCGGCAGCTTACTCTTAAAGAGCTTATATAAAGCTCTACTATAAGTAATATTTAAAACTAAAAACAGCGTTTTTGTTTTCTTAGCTAGATTAGTACTTCTATTCTTTCTAAAGATTCTTATTCGTATCTTTCCTTACTTTTAAAGCTATTCTTCTTTATTATATCCTCTCTTTTAAGCGCTCCTAGCCTATTATATTCTATCTCTAGCCTTTAATACGTCTATCTCTTCTAATCCTATACTTTTAATACGCCTATCTCTTCTACTTCTATATAAGGCTAATTTCCTTTCTATACTTAGTAGAGAGAATAGAAAGGTTTATATATTATTCTATAGAAGTACGTAAAGTAGGTTAATAAGAGGTAAAGTAAGTCGATTTATAAGAGATAAAGTGAGTCGGTTTATAAGAGGTAAAGTAGATTAGTTTATAAAAGGAGTTCTATATTAAGTACTACCGGTCTCTTATAAATTAACCTACTTTATTTAGAGATACTCTTCCTCGCCTAGCTACTCCTATTCTATACTACTTACTCTTCTCTCTCTTCCTAGCCTCTCTTTTTAACCTTTCTAGCTACTCTAATCCTTCTTTTATAATTATCCTTCCTCTTCTATTATATTCTATAAGTAAAGTTATTCTATTCTATTATATTCTAAAGAGAGAGAGTATTCTTTCTTATTCTAATATCTAGAATCGTTTAGATAAGGAAATCTAAAACGCTAACTAGAAGCTTAGTAGCGCGCTAGCTTACTTTAAGAGAAACTTAAAGATATATTTAAATTTAGAAGCCTAGTACTTTATAAAGCTAGTATAAATATATATAATACTAACTATAAGCTACTTGATTTATAAATACTATCTACTCTTTATTAAAGCTAGAGCTAATAATATACTAGAATATAAGAGAAGACGTTAAATAGAATCTAAGAGTAGAAACTTACTTTTAAATATTATCTAGAATTACTAACTACTTAAGCTATCTCTTACTTAATCTACTTTATATATTAAGTAAGAGAGAGTAATATAATAAAACTAGTAATATAACTACTTTAGTTTATACTAAAATCGCTTTGACTAGCTTTTAATAACTCTTTATCTTTACTATTAAAAATACTTTAATAAGTGTCTACTATTAATATATATCTAAAACTTATATTTAATTTTTAAAATATAATTATATTTTTTATATTCTAAGCTTTATTAAATTTTTCTAGAGATTTAATAATAGCTTTTTTAAAAGTCAGACTTAAGAACTAGATAAATACTAGATAAAGATATTAACTTTATATTTCTATATATTAAGTTTAAAATAAGAGATTCTAATTAAAATTAGAATATAATAAAGTATTATTATTTTATTATATATTTTTAAAAATAATATATTTTAGTATATACTAAAGTAGTTATATTACTAGTTTTATTATATTACTCTCTCTTATCTAATCTACTTTATATATTAGATAAAAGATAGTTTAAATAATTATTTAGAAGTTTAAAGTAATCTATATAGCTTTATAAGCTCTAGAGTAGAGATAGAGAGTAATATAGTTAAGAGATTCTTTTATAATCTAGTTTTATTATAAGCTTAGAAAGCTATTTCTTAGACCTAAGAAGTATATTATAGAAAAAGAGAGTCTTATATATTCTCTTTTCTCTATATATATAATAGAGTTTTTATAGTAACACGAGTTATATACGACTATTAATAAGATATATAAGAGTATATTCGAAAGAATAATATATATAGATACTAGGTACTAATATAGAAGAAAAGACTAAATTAGTCTTCTCTTATCTCGAATAAGAGTATCTATATATATAAGAGCTTAGACACTACTAAGGTCTAAGAATAATAATAACTAAGTCTTATCTAATATCGCTAATACTAAATAATAAAAGCTAAAAAGCTAAATATATACTATCTAAACTTTAATCTCTTTTATATATAAATATTAGATATTAATACCTTTAGTATCTTTAGTTATATAAGTATTAGTAATTTATACTCTTAGTATAAAGGTATTAGTAGTTTTATAAATACTAGTAATTTAGAATAGTAGGCTATTATATCTCTCTCTCTTAAAAAAGACTTATTCTAAGTCTTTAGTTAATAGTTAGTATAGTATTAAGACGTCTAGAGTATTATCTATCTATTTATTATAAGAGATATAACTTATCTTCTATTATTTATCTTTATAGTACTTAGTAGTTAAAGTAGAGTTAGTAAGTAGTAGTATTATTATTTACTAGATAAGAGATCTTTATTTACTATTATATATTATATAATAATAGATATAAATAAAAGAGAGGCTAATTATTAGCTATTAAGTAGAAAGTAGTATACTATTATAGAGTTATTATAATCTTACTATTATTATATATTATATTAGTAATTATTAAGCGATAAATAATAATTATAAAGCGCTAGCTACTATTATTAGTAGTATATTAATAGACGACTTCTTCTTAATTTCAACTTCTCTTCTTCTTTCTTTTTTATCTAAATAATATAAATAGTAAAAATATCTTCTAATTAGATATATTCTTATATATTAACTAGTTTCTAGAATATATATATATATTAGGAAGTCTTTCTTTTCTTACTTAGACTTAATTTAGAGTTAATCTAATATAGTAAAATACCTTTTCTAACTTCTACTAGTATACTTCTAGCTATCTACTAAGTCTACTACGTTTAGTATCTTTAGATAAAAGCTTAGAACGAGGATTACTAATATATCTTTAAGAAGGCTAAGTTAAAGAAGTATAAGTACTATATAGAGTAGAATACTATATAGATTTTAATAAGTTTAATTCTAAATATATCTTAAATCTATTCTAACTATAGATAGTTATCTTAGTTTATAAAAGAGGAGTTTAATAAGCTTTAGCTTAAGAAGAAGAAAAGAGAGATTAAGAAGGCTACTAAGGCTCTAAATAAAGTATTAGTTATTACTAGTATAGAGGTACTAAAGAATAGCTTAGAGATATAGTTTACTCTCTTAGAAGAGACTTAAGTACTTTATATTAAGGTTATTATAAGTACTTCTTACTAATTAGAGAAGCTTTAGTTATTAATACTTTAATAGTTCTTATATAGTATTATAAAGAATAAGACCTCTATTTGAACCTAGGTTTAAGTCTTTTTTAGAGCTTATTTAAAGAGTTTATAGACGTCTCTTACTAAGCCTATTATAGAAGATTACTAAGATAAGAAGTACTCTTATAAGAAGAAAGTAGAGGAATAGCTGATTTAGACTTCTTATACTTAAGAGAGAGAGAAGGAGAATAAAGATAAGTTAGAGAAAGAAGAGGCTCTAGTCTAGAGAGAGTTAGTAGGCTCTGTTTTAGTAGTAACTTAGTCTTAGTTCTTTATATTATTAACTTTAAACATTTCTACTAGTTAGTGTTTTATCTTAGGTTTTTATTATAAGTTCCTTATTAAGAGTAACTAGAATTAGAGAGTATTAATAGAGTTTTAAAAATTAACTCTTTACTTTTATAATAGTCCTAGTTATATACGTTACTTACGTAACTAGGTTGTCTTAAGGCTTTACTAAGGCTTTACTTAATATATATAAATAAAGCTAGAGTACTTATACTCTTTACTTTTCTCTTTAGTTTAGTTTTCCTTAATATTAGATACTATTCTATAAATACTCTCTTTATATATTTATAGAGAGCTATTATACTAAAACTAAACTCTCTCTCTTTACCTAGGAAGGCTTTTACTAATATTCTAATAATAATATATATATTTACTTATATTAAATCCTTTAAATCTACTATCCTCTTTTATAAAGCTAAACCTATTTATATTAAGTAGTAAGGTCTAGCGTTCTTCTATTAACTACGTCGAGTCCTTTAAAGGTAACCTATTAATCTAAGAACTATTCTACTCTACTTTAGAGTCAGTAGAGCTAATCTTTCTTCTCTCTTCTATTAACGTTATATCCTAATCTAGCTTAAGAACTCGACCTACTAAAACATATATAGTAGCTATTACTATACTACTACTACCTTCTCTTACTAAGACAACTACTAGTTCTTTATAGTATAAGATCTCTAAATTACCTCTACCTAACTCTACTTTATAATAAATCCTTAAAGTAATAACCTTATTAATAAGTAAAGTTTATAAACTTAAAGTAAATACTTTAAATATAGCTAGTACTTCTTATTAATATACTTCTACTTAGCTATAAACTCTTAATATAACTCGTTCCTCCTTTATAGTTCTATTATTAAAGAAGATAAGTAGAATAGCTAATCTTTACTAATTTATTATAAAAGATAAATTTACTTATATAACTTAAGAAACTAAAATTATAATAAAGTTATCTATTAATACTAACTACTTTAAGTCTAAAGAAGTAAGGATAAATTTAATCTACTATTATACTTCTAGAAGAGCTTAAAACTATATTTATCTAAGATATAAGTTTAATATTATAGATTAGTT
The DNA here is from genome assembly GCA_001414345.1 of Hymenoscyphus infarciens. Classification (NCBI taxonomy): domain Eukaryota; kingdom Fungi; phylum Ascomycota; class Leotiomycetes; order Helotiales; family Helotiaceae; genus Hymenoscyphus; species Hymenoscyphus infarciens. Next base: position 32,763 of record LLCB01000190.1, on the reverse strand, counting down.
TAGTAGTTATAAAGAGATATTAACTTACTTCTAAAATATTACTATTAGCTCTTATATATACTAAGAAGCTTATATCTAATATTAAGACCTTATTATATTAAAGAGAGAAACTTTCTATAACTTCTATACTAAGTTCTAATAAATTATAGATAAAGCTAAAGTTTAATAATAAGACTAGGTAGAAGACTTATAGAATAAGTTAACTCTTATACTATTATAACGGTACGAAATATATATAACTATAGAAGAGGTATATAGGAGTGCGTTTGGTAGAATGACGTATGTAAATACTAGGCCTAATATAGAAGAAAAGGCTAAACTAGCCTTTTCTAACTCTAAGAGTAGGCTGCTATATATAAGAGATTCGGATAGTATAAAAGGGTCTAAAACCGAACAACCTTAGCTAGTATAAAAGCTTAAACCTACGTAACTTTCCTAAAACAGACTATGTAAGACAATAACTACTGAAACCCTATATATAGTAGATACTCCTAGCTATCTAAGATAATAGTATACTATTACATCTCCCTCTCTTAAAAAAGACTCGTCCTCGAGTCTATCTCTCTTATTGTTTAGGGCTAAATCGAGATAGCGTAAGTTATTACATTAGTCGTGTTTTATTGATTTTATTATAAGCGAGAAGGTTAGGTTCTGAATCGACTTCGTAGATACTTATAAAAAGACTTTGTTCTAATCTTTCTATATTAAAGTAAGCATTTACGTTTACTAAAAGAGTATAGTCTAATCCTGTCTAGTAGGTTAGAAAAAGTTTAAAGTAAAAATTAGAAAAAGTTTAAAGTAGAAAAAGTTTAAAGTAGAGTTAGAGGCAAATATTAAGAGGTAATGTTATAGGTAATAGTAATAACTTAGTTAAGAGCTTACTTTAAGAGCGTACTAATTCGTATCTGATTTAAATTTAAATAAAACTTCTAGCCTAGCTAGAAGTAAAAAGAAAGTAAAGAATATAAGACTCTTATTAGAGTCAGTAGAGTTTTAGCTAGCTAAATATAAAGTTATTACTGAAGTTATTAAAGTTAAAAATGTTATCCAAAGTTTAAGATAATAAAAGGGGTAGTTTTAGCTAGTTAAAGAGTTATTACTAAAAATTATCGTATTACCTTATTCTCTTTAAGGTACTTAAGGACTTATTTATCTTCTAATTCTGATTCTACTTTAGAAGTAGTAGAAGATTCGCTATCGGATTATAAGGAGTTTAGAGTTAAATTAGATAAGAAGGGGGTATTTTAGACCGAAGTACTAATATTATATAACTTAGTATTTTAGCGTATCTCCTTATCTAAGGCTAAAAGATTAGCTACTATTTCGATAAAGTTATAGTTCTATTATCTCTTTTTTAAAGCAGCTAAGTTTTAGAGCTATAGTATAATCTTATCTTATATTTAAAAGAACTATTTTAATTCTAGTATACCTCTAAGTATAGCTATACTCGAAAAGCGACTCTTAAATATAGTAAAAGTTTCTTTAACGTCTTGTTATCTTATTTACAAGGATCTAAAAGCGTTCTAAGCATCCTCTATCTTATAACTAGTTAAAAAGTAGGTATCTAAAAAGGCAACTATATCTTCTTAATCTTTAAAAGTAAGGTCCGACTCTAACTCGTATCTAGGCTCTAAGTAGTTCCTAGCTAGTCTAGTTATTATACCCTAAATAAGGGCTTTATATATTAAAGGTAAACTATAGTAGTCGGCATTTACATAGAGTCTATCTTATACTAATATCTTCTATTATCAGTATATAAGCGAAATGCCGTTATCTAAAGGTTCAATCTTTTCGGTTATCTTACTTTTTCGTTAAGGTCAGAGGGTATTCGAAGGGGCTTCGGTGCTATGTTAGGTAGGGGAGGAATTTTAGAAGGTATTAGGGGTAGCTGCTCGTAGCTGAAAGGGGTATGAATTTAGGCTTAGAAGTAGAAGAGGGTCAGATCGAGGAGGGTTTAGAGAGGAGGTATTTTGTTAACTTTGAATTATGAGTTCGCCTACTCTCTTTTCTAGCTCGGCTAGCTGATCCTTTGTTTCTTGATTCTCTGCTTCTAAAGCTTATACAACCGACCGTATCTGGTCTGTATTTGAGAAGTCTTACTCTTTGTTTCGTCGAGATCTTCTCGATCTTAGTGTGTGGATGCTATTTAGGCGGTTTTCGGAAGGGTGTCTTTCAGTAAGGGGGGTGGCTCTGGAAGGTCGTTTAACGCCTTGTGGTAGAACTGAATTCAACATCTTCGAAGATGTCGATTTGGGGGGGGGGGTAAGAGCAGATTCGGAAGCCTTCGCGATGACTTTTGGTAATAGTCGACTTATTCACCGAACCTGTGTATAGTAGTCCCTACACAGAGAGGGTTATTAGAAGCCTCTGAAACACTTAGCGTATTCCTACTTCCTTAACGTGCAACATACGATTTTTATTAGCTATCTATATAGACACTAAACCCTAGTATCACTAGCCGTCTAGGAGATCTCTAGAATCCCGGCTATTTAAGGATGTTGTCGTCCTAGTCTGAATCTAGGCCGAGTTGTATTCGAAAACAAAAGGAGTAACGACAAGCTTAAAAGAGATATTATAAAGGCTGTCACTAGCGAAGTCGAGTTTAGCCTTTTTATATAACAGCATAAAATATACACAACTATAGAAGAGGCATATAGGAGTACGTTTAGCAGAATGACGTATATAAATACTAGGCCTAATACAGAAGAAAAGGCTAAACTAGCCTTTTCTAACTCTAGGAGTAGGCTGCTATATACAAGAGGTTCAGATAGTACAAAAGGGTCCGAAACCGAACAACCTCGGCTAGTACAAAAGCTCAAACCTACGTAACCTTCCTAAAACAGACTATGTAAGACAACAACTGCCGAAACCCCATATGTGGCAGGTACTCCCAGCTGTCTAGGATGACGGCATGCTGTCACAACTATACTAATCTCTTATTATTACTAAGTTCTAAGCTAAAAGAGATATAAACTCCTTTTATAATCTTATAAGTAGTATTAATAATAACCTTTAAAATCTCGCTTTTTAAAAGATATAAGTAATAAACTTTCCTCTTACCTTAAACTAGTATATACCTATTCTTACGCTTACTAGCTCTTCTTCCTCTATAGCCTCTTTTATCTCTCTTAGACGCTCTAACACCTCTACTATAAATAACTACTTAACCCTAGAACTATTAGATAAGTACTTTAACTATAGTAAGTCTAGTTATTATATTAAGAATTATCTAAAGCTAAGAATATATAGAGTTAACTTTAAAAAGCTTAAAGAAGAAGATACTAGTTTAGAGTTAAGAAACGAAAAAGTCTAAGAGAAGACTCTTTTTTAAATAAATATAGGATTAATCTCTCTAAGATTAATCTATAGTTATTAATTAGTAGGAAATCGTTTACTTTATCTAGTATAATAACTATTAATAGATTTAATATATAAACTACTACTTTTAGTAACCTTAGAGTAAATACCTTTTCTTTTATAAATATATAACTTAGTTATAACCTTATAAAGTTCTATAGTTTAAAAACTAAAAGACTTCCTACTTTTATTAAGATTTATAAATATAATAGAGAAATTAGAAGTAAAGCTATATACTATCTCTTTTTAAATTATATCTTAGATAGCTATAAATTCTTTAATATACTATTTATTCTCTTAGACTTAGGTTTATATAATATTATCTTTAGCTAGAGGTTTTTTAAGTACTTTTATATTAATATTAATATAACTTATTAAAAACTACTCTAGTCTAATAATCTTAAGCTTTACTTCTCTACTTAATAGCTAACTCTTCTCTCTTAAGATGTTATATAACTAAAAGACTCTATACTCTCTTATTAAGATAAAGCTAATACTTATAACCGAGCTATAGAAATAGATAAATAGTACTAATAAAGTAGAAGACTCTTAAAGCCTATAGATTACCTTAAAATTAATACTATAACTCTAACTAGTTATACCTTAACTATATATAATAGAGGAGGCTATAAGTCTTTAATATAAGTATAATACTAGGTTATAAAAAGAGAACTTAAGAGTATTATAAAGAAGGTACTTACTCTAGTATACTATTAGAAACCCTTTATCTTAAAGAAGTTAGACTCTATTATTAATATTTTAGCTATTTTAGTTATAGGAATATATTATTACTTACTTTAAAAGAATAGTAAGATGTTTATTATAAGTATATATAAAATTAATACTATTATAGCTAATTAAGAGCTAGATATAGCTCTTAATATCGCTCTTTCTAATAAGTACTAGGACTTTAAAGAAGTATTTTCTAAGACTATCTTAGATACCTTTCTACTTTACTAATACTATAATTATAAGATTAATCTTAAAAGTCTAAATATTCTTAGATATTCCTCTTTATATAAGATGTTTATAAAAGAGTTATTAGCTATAAAGGAATATATCTTAAAGAATTTTTATAAAGAGTTTATTAAATATAGCTAGTTTCTCTTTACTACTCTTATTCTATTTATAAAGAAAGTAGATAGAAGGCTACGTTTTTATATTAACTTCTAAAAACTTAATAATCTTACTTAAAAGAACTACTATCTATTACCTCTAATTAATAAAACGCTTATATATATTAGTTAAGCTTATATTTTTACTAAGCTAGATATTTAGTAAATATTCTACTATATATAAATAGATCTAGATACTAAGGAATTAACTACTTTTTATACTTATTATAAAATATATAAGTATAAGGTTCTACTATTTAGTCTAATAAATAGCCTATCTACCTACTAGTATTATATAAATAATATCTTATTTATTTATTTAGATAACTTCTACTCTACCTATTTAGATAATATCCTTCTCTATTTATTAAACGTTCTTAAATATAAAGAGTATATATAAAAAGTCTTTTAATATCTTAAGAATACTAGGTTATAAGTTAATATTAAGAAGTATAAGTTTAATATTAAGAAGATAAAATATCTTAGGTTTATTATTAATACTAATAGTATTAAAGTAGACCTTAAAAAGGTCTTAGTAGTATAGAAATAGTAAGCTCTAGAGATAGTAAAAGGTGTTTAAAGCTTCCTTAGTTTCTATAACTTCTATTAAAGGTTTATTATTAATACTAATAGTATTAAAGTAGACCCTAAAAAGGTCTTAGTAGTATAGAAATAGTAAGCTCTAGAGATAGTAAAAGGTGTTTAAAGCTTCTTTAGTTTTTATAACTTCTATTAAAGGTTTATCTAGAACTATAATATAATTATAAAGCTCTTAGTACGCTTAATATAGAATAATATACTTTTTAATTTTAATAAGAGGTATTAAGAAGTATTTAAAGACTTAAAAGTAGTATTTACTTCTATACTAATCCTCTACTACTACTCTCTTAACTTTTCTACTATAATTAAGAAAGACGCTTTAAATAGAATTATTATTAGAGTATTATAATAATAATAAGTAAATAGAGAATAGTATCTTATAGCCTACTTTAGTAAAACTATGTCTTTAGTTAAGTATAACTATAAAATATATAATAAAGAGCTACTTACTATTATATGCTTACTTATAGAATAGAGACTAGAACTATAAAATATATATTTAAAGATTTATATTTATACTAATTATAAAGTGTTTTAGTATTTTATAACTACTAAGTAACTTACTACTTATTAAGTAAGATAGGCTAAAGCCTTAGCTAAGTACTATTTTATTATTATATTTTATTTAAGATATAAGAATAAGAAGATAGATACTTTAACTTATAAAGTAAATAAGATATACTTATAAAAGGAACTTAAAGAGTAGTACTAGACTTATATACTTTTAATAAAGGAATAAGTTAATATAAAAGTACTTAAAGACTTAGAGGTTAAAATAAGCTCGATTATACTAGCTTTAGTTAATAAAGACTACTTTTAAGAATTATTTATACTTTTAAAATAAATCTATTAAGTAAATAAGGATATTATAATACTTTAAGTTATATAAGTATAAGCTAAAACTAATACTAATTCTTTATATACTTTAGAAGAAGGCCTTTTACTTTATTAAGACTACTTAGTAGTATTAGACGTAGATATACTAAGAATAGACCTAATTTATAAGGCTTATAATTAGATACTTTTAGCTTACCTAAGAAGGGATAAGACCTACTAAATTCTATATTTAAGATATATTTAGTAAAATATAAAAGCTAATATTATAAGATATATATAAAACTATTATAAATATAGAAGAGTAGATGTTTCTTAAGATAAAATACTTAGCTATTTATATCTATTCCTAGTACTACTATATATATAGTAATATATAGCTATAGATTTTAAGTTCTTTCTAGTTAATAAGTATAGTTATAATAATATATTTATAGTAATAGACTACTTATCTAAGTAGTCTATTTTAATACTTTATTATAAGAATATTACTTCTAAATAGATAGTAAGGTTATATATTAAATATGTTTTATAATACTATAAGATTCTAGAAAGTATAATATTAGATAGAAGCTCTTACTTTATTACTACGTTTTAAAAAGAGTTTACTTAAATCCTAGGTATTTAGCTTTAACTCTCTATTATAAACTACGCTTAAACTAATAGCTAGACTAAGATTATAAATTAATACTTTAATTAGTACTTATAGCTATATATTAATTATTATTATACTAATTAGTCTAAAATCCTTCTAATAATAGACTATATATAGTTAGTACTACTTTATAATACTATTAGAATATTACTTTTTAAGTTATAAAAAGGATATATACTAAGAACCCTGTTTAACTAGTAAATACTAGAACTAGCTAATATAAAAGAATAGCTATTATAAGAAGAAGCTATAGTAGTTATAAAGATAATCTAAGAGGTCTTAGACATTAGCTAAGTAAATATATTAAAAGCTTAATAGAAGAAGAAATAAAATATAAATAAATATAAATAAGATGTTAATTTTAGAGTAGAAGATATAGTCTTTATTATAATAAAGGACTAAGTAACTTAATAATTAAGCTAAAAGCTAGACTACTAGATAGCTAACTCTTTTAAGATCTTTAAAGAAGTAGGTTTTACTTTTTAATTATAACTACTAGCTTCTATTAAAGTCTACTTTATCTTTACTTTTAAGAAGTTATATAAGGCTATAGACGATCTCTTACTAGGATAGGTAGTTATACTACTCTTACTAATTATTATAAATAAAGAAGAGGAATAAGAGGTTAAAGAAATACTAGCTAGTAAGAAGAGATAGTAGTTCTTCTATTACTAAATTAAGTAAAAAGGCTATAATAAAGACCTTAATTAGTATCTAGCTTAATAACTAATCTATATACTATAACTAGTAGAGAAGTTCTATTTAGAGAAGCTAAAAATAGCTAGTCCTCTAGAAGCTCTTCTGTTATAGAAAGTAGTATACGAGGCTAGAAGAGAGGATTATAGTAAGCTAGAGGTTAATACTTCTATATTAAAGAAGAATAAAGCTGCTTAGTTATAGAAGGCCTATTTAAAGAGGGAGTAGTATAATAGTCTTAGTTATATATATTACTTACGTAACTAGGTTATTTTAAGGCTTTACTAAGGCTTTGCTTAATATATATAAATAAAGCTAGAGTACTTATACTCTTTGCTTTTCTCTTTAGTTTAGTTTTTCTTAATATTAGGTACTATTCTATAAGTACTCTCTTTATATATTTATAGAGAGCTATTATAACTTTACTTAATTAATTCTTATCTAATTTCTATATATAATCTATTTAGAGAGAAGTTAGAGTAGTTCTAGCTCTTCTAGATATTTAGTATAAACGTCTCTTAGATAATATAGTAAACTCTAAAAAAATTCTATAAGATACTAGGATAATAATAAGATAGAAGTAGAGTAGAGAAGTAGTCTATTCGTAGTTATTAACATAAAAACTAAAGATAAAGAGCGAAGACAGCTCTAAATAATACTAATATATAGGATTCTACTAGGCGGTGAGGAGTTATATAACAGGTCTGAAACCAGAACTACTATAGTCTTAAATTAGAACTATTATATTTCTCTCTCTTTAGTAGAGCTCGCCCTCGAGCTCTATAGCTCTAGAAACTAGTATACTTATCTATTTATATATATACTAGTCTAAGCCTATACTCTTTCTTCTACTAAAGCAGCTATAAGATACTAGCTCTATAAGAGTAGTAAGGTACTAGCTATATACTAAGTTATAAGATACTAGCTATACGCCGAGTTATCTAAAACTCTCTATAGTCGCTCTCTAATACTAATTTATATAATCTGCTAAGCGACTAGTATATACTCTTATAATTTTGTCGATTACTAAAGTATAGGCTTTAAGAGCTTTCGTAATATTAGAAGGAGAAGGAGAAGACTTCGAGAGTTATTAGAAAATAATATAGCTAAAAGTAAAAAGGTCTACTTAAAAGACTTCTCTCGTCGAGGCGTAGAAGAGCTTCTTCTTATTAATAGAAGGCTTAGATTAACTAATAATAAGCTAGATAAGCTATCTTATTAAAGCGTCGATTATATAAGCGTATTAATATTTCTTTTTAATAAGAGAGTTAAAGTTATACACCTAGCGTACGATATTAGAGTCTATTATCAGAGTAGTTAGATACTAGCTATTTAAAGAAAGAGAGAGAGAGAGAGAGGTCCGCAGACGCTAGAGAGAGAGAATCTAAAGATACTAGAGAGAGAAGAGGTCCGCAGACGCTAGAGAGAGGAGATCTAAAGATACTAGAGAGAGGTCTTAAGCTTAGTATCGATTAAGAGGTCGCTAATAAGAGGTCTAAGAAGCTATTTAAAGAGGTTCGCAGAGTCGGCGGTAGAGAGGCTAGAATAGAGCTAAGATTAAGAGCTTATAAGAAGAGTAACCTTTAGTTTAATATAATAATAAGGTAGAAGTAGAGTAGAGAAGTAGTTTATTCGTAGTTATTAACGTAAAAACTAAAGATAAAAAGCGAAGACAGCTCTAAACGATACTAATATATAGGATTCTACTAGGCGGTGAGAAGTCACGTAACAGGTCTAAAACTAGAACTACTATAGTCTTGAATCGGAACTATTATAACTAGGTAGAATCTAAATTATATCTACTCTATTTTATCTAGTACTATAGCTAATTTTTAAAAAGTCTACTACTAAGTATTTCTTATATCTCTTATTCTTATATATCTTAAATAATATCTAGTAAAGGCTCTAGAGCCTCTTATTCTAGTAAAAGAGTATTTAGATCTTTTAATAGTATATTAAGAGCAAAAATATTATAAATTAATAATATTTCTAAAAGTTTTAGTCTATAGAAGTGTTCTATATAATTTTATATTTTAAAAGGTCTTATCTACTATTTAATACGCTTTTGACTAAAGACTTTTAGTAGATAAGTAAACTTTATTACTAATCTTATAGTTAATAGCTCTTTAGTACTAATTTATACTATCTTCTATCTTTTATAAGGTCTTACTTATATTATCTTTAGCTATTCTCTAAATAGAGTATATATATTAAGCTACTTTTACTATCTTATTATAGTTAAGTTATTCCTAAGAAATAGAAGTCTTTAGAGTATTCTAGTCTTATAAATTTCTTAGATTAAGTCTAAACTTAAGCTATTAAGAGGTTATACTAATAGATAAGTATAGAAGTATTATTTATACTCTATCTATTAGAGAGATTAATATACTCTAGTTATCTTAATAATATATTATAAAAGGCCTTAGTCTTTAATTAATATATTAGTTTATTATTTCTATCTATCTCTTTATCTATTTATAGTAGGTAGTACTAAGCTTAAACTTAATACTAATTATTTAATAAAATCTAATCTAAAATACTAAGATAAATTAAGGTTTCAAATTAAATATAATTAATTTAAAATAGTAACTAAAATAGTAAATCTATTAAATAAAAAGTTTAACTAGTCTTTTAATATCTAGAATTAAGTAGTAGAGTATTAATACTAAATCTTTTCTAAGTATATTAATAAATACTAATATAGTTTTAAATCTATATTTGTTTTTTAAAAATAATTTAAAATCTATATATAAATATTATATAAGATAGTTAAGTAGTAGTAGAGAGTAAAGGAATCCTTATTTTTTTGTTTATTAAGAATAAGAGTATATATAAGCTTAATAATCTACTATATATCTCTTATAGTCTAAACCTATTCTACTCTAGTAGTAGTATTATACTAATATTTAGTATATCTTTTTTGTACTTAAATAAGTACTAGATACTTAGTTATAAGCTTCTTAGATTAGTTTTATATAGAGTTTAGTATTCTTTCTAATATAAAGTCGATTCTTAGAGAGAAGTAGATTATCTAATAAAAAGAAGTATCTTTTTAGAAGTTTATAACGTTCTTTCTAAAAAAAGAGTATAAGTTCTCTTCTTTTAATTTTTAAATTATATTTAAACTTATTCTTAGAATAATATCTAACTAAATAGTAGTAAGAGATATAGATTATTCTTATAAAAAGTTCTAAGTAAGTTTAGTATTAATTTAAGAGTCTAACTTATTAGGTTCTAAAAGAGTATATAAGTAGCTATCTAATTTAGCTTAATTATATATTTTAAGATCTTATTTATATTTAGTTAATATATCTATCTTTTAATTATTCTTTCTAGATATAAATTAGATTTAGAAGTTAAAGCCTAATAAAGACTCTATCTATTAGACTTACTTAGTTATAAGTAGCTTAGTTATTATAAAATACTCTAGTAATCTATAGTCTAAATATATATTAATATACTTTTAAAATAATATAAGTTTAAAGTACTATTTCTTAAATACTTTTATAATAGTAGATAACTCTTTATTATAAATCTTTTAATTTAATTTAAGACTAACTAGAATATAGAAGTAGAACTTAATAAGATATTAAAAGCTATTATATTATTATAAGAATATATCTACTATTACTTCTTCTAAAAAGTCTATTTTTAGCTTTATATTATAATTAAGGTCGAAGTAGTATATAGTTTAGATTATAAGTAACCTAGTTCTTAGTACTTTAAAAGCTACTTTATATTTAGATATCTATAGAAAAGGCTTTAAAAGATATATTATTATAGTTAGAGGTTTAGTAATTTTAGTATAATTTTTAATAAATTATTTATAGAAACTAGTAAACCCTAGATAAGACTTTATATCTATTATAGTAGTAGGTTAGACCTAGTTTTATAGAGGTTCTACTTTTTTAGAATTAACTTTAAATCTCTTTATAGTTAAAATAAATCCTAAGTATTTAACTCTAGTAATACTAAATTCGCTTTTCTTAATATCTATCTAGAGTTCTACTTCTTAGAGCTGATTTAGAACCTTCCTATTCTATTCCTTATATTCTTTAATAGTATTTAAATAAATTAAAATATTATCTAAGTAAGTAATATAAAAGTTATTTAAATAGTTAATTAAGATATTATTTATATAATATTAATAAATAGTAAAGCTATTATAAAGTCTAAAAGAGAAGACTTTATATTTATATATACTATATTTAGTTCTAAATATAGTTATCTCTTCTAAGTTAAGATCTACTTAGATATAGTAGAAAGCTTATTATATATCTAACTTAATAAAGATTTTAGCTATTCTTATTCTTAAAAATAGCTTATTAATTTAAGAGTTTAAGTAGAGATTATTTTAAGTTAGAGTATTTAGCTTTCTATAATTAATATAGAATTATAACTTATTACTATTAGCTTTTTTAATAAATAGTATTAAAGAAGTAAAAGAGCTATTACTATGAATAATAAACCTCTTATCTAGGTTCTTTATAAAATACTCCTTTATAGCTTTTAGCTCTATAGTTAACTATTAATATAGAAGCGAAAAGGAGTTAAGAAGTAGTTTATTTAAAGTAATCTTATAATTATATTTATAATAAAGTAGAAGCTTATTAGAAGCTACTTTTAAAAATACGTCTTTATATAAAGAGTAATACTTTAAGAGTTAGGCTTATATTAGAGCTCTAGTCTTATTATTATCTTAAAGAGAGGCTAATCTTTTATTAATAATCTAATCTAGCTTATAGATACTAGTTATATAGAATTCTAAATTAGGTTATTTTATATTAAAATATATAGTATTTATACTTATTTTACTAATAAATAAGTATAGAGTCTAGCCTTTTAGAGCTATATTAGTAGTTTAAAGAGACTTTAGACTAGAGTTAGATACTAAATTTATAAGAGGTATTATTATAGATAAACGTAATAACTTAGCTATAAGTTACTCTTTTTATATCTTTCTTATTAATAGATTACGTATTCTCTTTAATTTATATCTAACTAGTAATTTAAAATAAGTTTCTAGTTCTAGTTAAAAAGAGAAAGTAAAATTTCTTTACTAAAGTAGAGAGTTAAGAAGTAATTAGCTAGCTAAGTAATCTAATTCTTTAAAGAGTTAAAAAGGACTTTAAAATAATTTAGCTACTTATTACTAATAATTAAGTCTTATTATCGAAGATTAGAATAATAAAAGAATAGTTATAAATATAACGTTTATCTATATTTAGATATAGTTATTTAAAGTATATTACCTAACTTTTAGTACTATTATTATATCTATAAATAGATATTAAATATAGTAATTTCTAAATCTATAAGCCTATTACTTTAGATAATTATAAAGCTATAAGTTAATTTAGAAAGAGGTATCTATTTACTTTTATATCTACTAAAGCTTATAATTTAATACTATATCTTTATATACTAAGAGTAGTACTTATAAGTAATTGTTTTTCTCTTATAAGCTTAGAAATATTAAGTTTAGCTAGGTTATATTTATATAAGCTTAAAAAGGAATTTATACCTAAGTCTCTTTATTTTCCTTCTAACTTAGATTAGAGTTAGAGTACTCTTTAGATAGTTATTCTTTTTTAGGTTAATTATCTATCTTATTAGTACTAGGTAGATTAGAGTAATTAGGTTTAAAATACCTAGGCTTACTATAATAGTAATACTTTATACTAGTAAAGACTTAGTCTATTAACGTAGTCTTTTATTTTTTACTAGTAGAAGAGAGTCTAGAAGTTTATAAAATCTTCTAAGAGATAGAATAGAGTCTATATATAAGTAGAGAGGGTTTTAGTATAAAGCTAGATAAGGATTAAAAAGTATTTATTATAATAGTCCTAGTCATATACGTCACTCACGTAACCAGGTTAGGCCGAGGCTTTGCCGAGGCTTCGCTTAATATATATAAATAAAGCTAGAGTACTTATACTCTTCGCTTTTCTCTTTAGTTTAGTTTTCCTTAATATTAGGTACTATTCTATAAGTACTCTCTTTATATATTTATAGAGAGCTATTATACTAAAACTAAACTCTCCCTCTTTACTTAGGAAGGCTTTTACTAATATTCTAATAATAATATATATATTTACTTATATTAAATCTACTAAATTTACTATCCTCTTCTATAAAGCCTAACTTATTTATATTAAGTAGTAAGGTCTAGTATTCTTCTATTAGCTATGTCGAGTTCTTTAAAAGTAACTTATTAACCTAAGAACTATTCTACTCTATTCTAGAGTTAGTAGAGCTAATCCCTCTTCTCTCTTCTATTAATATTATATCCTAATCTAGTTTAAGAACTTAACTTAAAAAAACATATATACTAGCTATTACTATACTACTACTACCTCCTTCTACTAAAGTAACTACTAGTTCTTTATAGTATAAGATCTCTAAATTACCTTTATCTAACTTTACCTTATAATAAATCCTTAAAGTAATAACCTTATTAATAAGTAAAGTTTATAAACTTAAAGTAAATACTTTAAATATAGCTAGTACTTCTTATTAATATACCTCTATTTAGCTATAAACTCTTAATATAACTTATTCCTCTTCTATAGTTCTATTATCTAAGAAGATAAGTAAAATAGCTAATTCTTATTAATTTACTATAAAAGACGAATTTACTTATATAATCTAAGAAACTAAAATTATAATAAAGTTATCTATTAATATTAACTATTTTAAGTTTAAGAAAGTAAGAATAAATTTAATTTACTACTATACTTTTAAAAGAGCTTAAAACTATATTTACCTAAGATATAAGTTTAATACTATTAACTAGTTCTATAGCTATAAAAAGATATTAACTTACTTCTAAAATATTATTATTAGCTTTTACTTATACTAAGAAGCTTATATCTAATACTAAGACCTTATTATATTAAAGATAGAAACTTTCTATAACTTCTATACTAAGTTCTAATAACTTATAAATAAAGCTAAAGTTCTTTTATAAGACTAGGTAAAAGACTTATAGAATAAGTTAACCCTTATACTATACTAATCTCTTATTATTACTAAGTTCTAAGCTAAGAGAGATATAAACTCCTTTTATAATCTTATAAGTAGTATTAATAGTAACCTTTAAAATCTCGCTTCTTAAAAGATATAAGTAATAAACTTTCCTCTTACTCTAAACCTATATATACCTACTCCTATATCTACTAGCCCTTCTTCCTCTATAGCCCCTTTTATCCCTCTTAGACGCTTTAACACCCTTATTATAAATAACTACTTAACTCTAGAACTATTAGATAAGTGCTTTAACTATAGTAAGCCTAGTTATTATATTAAGGATTATCTAAAGCTAAGGATATATAAGGTTAACTTTAAAGAGCTTAAAAGAAAAGATACTAGCTTAAAGTTAGGAAACGAAGAAGTCTAAGAAAAGACTCCTTCTTAGATAAATATAGGATTAATCTCTCTAAGATTAATCTATAGTTATTAATTAGTAGAAAAGTATTTACTTTACCTAGTATAATAACTATTAATAGATTTAGTATATAAACTACTACTTTTAGTAACTTTAGAGTAAATACCTTTTCTTTTATAAATATATAACTTAGTTATAACTTTATAAAGTTTTATAGTTTAAAGACTAAAAGACTTCCTACTTTTATTAAGATTTATAAATATAATAGAGAAATTAAAAGTAAAGCTATATACTATCTCCTTTTAAATTATATCTTAAATAGTTATAAATTCTTTAATATACTATTTATTCTCTTAGACTTAGGTTTATATAATATTATTCTTAATTAGAGGTTCTTTAAGTACTTTTATATTAATATTAACGTAACTTATTAAAAACTACTCTAGCTTAATAATCTTAAGTCTTACTTCTCTACTTAATAACTAACTCCTCTCTCTTAAGACACTATATAACTAAAAGACTTTATACTCTCTTACTAGGATAAAGCTAATATTTATAACTAAGCTATAGAAATAGACGAATAACACTAATAAGGTAGAAGACTTTTAGAGCTTATAGATTACCTTAAAATTAATATTATAACCCTAGCTAGTTATACTCTAACTATATATAATAAGGGAGGCTATAAGTTCTTAATATAAGTAAAATACTAGGTTATAAAGAAGGAACTTAAAAGTGTTATAAAGAAGGTACTTACCTTAGTATACTATTAGAAACCCTTTATTTTAAAGAAGTTAGACTCTATTATTAATATTTTAGCTATTTTAGTTATAGAAATATATTATTACTTACTCTAAGAAAATAGTAAGATATTTACTATAAGTATATATAAAATTAATACTATTATAGTTAATTAAGAACTAGATATAACCTCTAATATTACTCTTCTTAATAAGTACTAGGACTTTAAAGAGGTATTTTCTAAGGCTACCTTAGACACTCTCTTATCTTACTAATACTATAACTATAAGATTAATCTTAAAAGTTTAAATACTCTTAAATATTCCTCTCTATATAAGATATCTATAAAAGAGTTATTAGCTATAAAGGAATATATCTTAGAGAATCTTTATAAAGGGTTTATTAAATATAGCTAGTCTTCTTTTACTACTCTTATTCTATTTATAAAGAAAGTAGATAAAAGGCTACGTTTCTATATTAACTTCTAAAAACTTAATAATCTTACTTAAAAAGACTACTATTTATTACCTCTAATTAATAAAACGCTTATATATATTAGTTAAGCTTATATTTTTACTAAGCTAGATATCTAGTAAGCCTTCTACTATATATAAATAGATCTAGATACTAAGGAATTAA
This sequence comes from Hymenoscyphus infarciens, assembly GCA_001414345.1. Taxonomy (NCBI): domain Eukaryota; kingdom Fungi; phylum Ascomycota; class Leotiomycetes; order Helotiales; family Helotiaceae; genus Hymenoscyphus; species Hymenoscyphus infarciens. The sequence continues at coordinate 16,739 of LLCB01000190.1, read as the reverse complement.
CTACTTTTTATACCTATTATAGAACGTATAAGTATAAAGTTCTACTATTTAGTCTAATAAATAGCTTATCTATTTACTAGTATTATATAAATAACGTCTTATTTAACTATCTAAACAACTTCTACTCTACTTACTTAGATAATATCCTTATCTACTTATTAAACGTCTTTAAATATAAAGAGTATATATAAAAAGTCCTTTAACGTTTTAAAAATACTAAGTTATAAGTTAATATTAAGAAGTATAAGTTTAATATTAAAAAGATAAAATTTCTTAGATTTATTATTAATACTAATAGTATTAAAGTAGATTCTAAAAAGGTCTTAGTAGTATAGAAATAGTAAGCTCTAAAGATAGTAAAAGGTATTTAAAGCTTCTTTAGTTTCTATAACTTCTACTAAAGGTTTATCTAGAACTATAGTATAATTATAAAGCTCTTAGTATACCTAATATAGAATAATATGCTTTTTAATTTTAATAAAGAGTACTAAGAAGTGTTTAAAAACTTAAAGGTAGTACTTACCTTTATACTAATCTTCTACTACTACTCTTTTAACCTCTTTATTATAATTAAGATAGACGCTTTAAATAGAATTATTACTAGAGTATTATAATAATAATAAGCTAATAGAGAATAGTACTCTATAGCCTACTTTAGTAAGACTATATCTCTAGCTAAGTATAACTATAAAATATATAATAAAGAGCTACTTACTATTATATACTTACTTATAAAATAGAGACTAGAACTATAAAGTACTTATTTAAAAATCTATATTTATACTAATTATAAGGTACTTAAGTACTTTATAACTACTAAGTAACTTACTACTTATTAAGTAAGGTAGGCTAAAGCCTTAGCTAAGTATTATTTTATTATTATATTCTATTTAAGGTATAAGAATAGTAAGATAGATACTTTAACTTATAAAGTAAATAAGATATACTTATAAAAGGAACTTAAAAAGTAATACTAGACTTATATACTCCTAATAAAGGAATAAGTTAATATAGAAGCACTTAAAGACCTAGGAGTTGAAATAAGCTTGATTATACTAGCTCTAGTTAATAATAACTACTTCTAAGAATTATTTATACTTTTAGAATAAATCTACTAAGTAAATAAGGATACTATAACACTTTAAGCTATATAAGTATAAGCTAAAACTAATACTAATTCCCTATATATCTTAGAAGAAGGCTTTTTACTTTACTAAAACTACTTAATAGTACTAGATATAGATATACTAAGAATAGACTTAATTTATAAGGCTTATAATTAGATACTTTTAGCTTATTTAAAGAGAGATAAAACCTATTAGATTCTATATTTAAGATATATCTAGTAAAATATAAAAGCTAATATTATAAGATATATATAAAACTATTATAAATATAGAAGAGTAAACGTTTCTTAAGATAAAATACTTAGCTATCTATACCTACTCCTAATACTACTATATATATAATAATATATAGTTATAGATTTTAAGTCCTTTTTAGTTAATAAGTATAATTATAATAATATATTTATAGTAATAGACTACTTATCTAAATAGTTTATTTTAATACCTTACTATAAGAATATCACTTCTAAATAGATAGTAAAGTTATATATTAAATACGTTTTATAATACTATAAGATTCTAGAAAGTATAATATTAGATAAAGGCTCTTACTTTATTACTATATTCTAGAGAGAGTTTACTTAAATCCTAGGTATTTAGCTTTAACTCTTAACTATAAACTATACTTAAATAAATAACTAGACTAAGATTATAAATTAATACTTTAATTAATACTTATAACTATATATTAATTATTATTATACTAATTAGTCTAAAATCCTTCTAATAATAGACTATATATAGTTAGTACTACTTTATAATACTATTAGAATATTACTTTTTAAGTTATAAAAAGGATATATACTAAGAACCCTGTTTAACTAGTAAATACTAGAACTAGCTAATATAAAAGAATAGCTATTATAAGAAGAAGCTATAGTAGTTATAAAGATAATCTAAGAGGTCTTAGACATTAGCTAAGTAAATATATTAAAAGCTTAATAGAAGAAGAAATAAAATATAAATAAATATAAATAAGACGTTGATTTTAAAGTAGAAGATATAGTCTTTATTATAATAAAGGACTAAGTAACTTAATAACTAAGCTAAAAGCTAGACTACTAGATAGCTAGCCCTTTTAAGATTCTTAAAGAAGTAGGTTCTACTTTCTAATTATAACTACTAGCTTCTATTAAAGTTTATTCTATCTTTACTTCTAAGAAGTTATATAAGGCTATAGACGATCTCTTACTAGGATAAGTAGTTATACTACCTTTACTAATTATTATAAATAAAGAAGAGGAATAAGAGGTTAAAGAAATACTAGCTAATAAGAAGAGATAGTAGTTCTTCTATTATTAAATTAAGTAGAAAGGCTATAATAAAGACCTTAATTAGTATCTAGCTTAATAACTAATATATATACTATAACTAGTAGAGAGGTTCTATTTAGAGAAGCTAAAAATAGCTAGTCCCCTAGAAGCTCTTCTACTATAGAAAGTAGTATATAAGGCTAGGAAGGAGGATTATAGTAAGCTAGAGCTTAATACTCCTATATTAAAAGAGGATAAAGCTACTTAGTTATAGAAGGCCTATTTAAAGAGAGAGTAGTATAATAGTCCTAGTTATATACGTCACTTACATAACTAGGTTAGGCTAAGGCTTTACTAAAGCTTTACTTAATATATATAAATAAAGCTAGAGTACTTATACTCTTCGCTTTTCTCTTTAGTTTAGTTTTCCTTAATATTAGGTACTATTCTATAAGCACTCTCTTTGTATATTTATAGAGAGCCGTCACATTTATCTTTTTAAATAATAAGGTTATACTAACTAGCTTAGTAGTAGTACTAGTTATAAATAGCTTAGTATTTTAGTACTTTTCTTTATCTAAGATTAAAAGATCTACTACTATTTTAATAAAGTTATAATTCTATTTTCTCTTAGTTAATATAAAGCTATTTTAAAGCTAAGATATAATCTTATCTTATATTTAGTAGAATCTTTCTAACTCTAGTATTTCTTTAAGTATAGCTATACTTAAGAAGTATACTCTAAACTCTAAAAAGGTTTCTTCTATATAACTCTTTCCTCTTATTTATAAGACTTAAAATTTATTCTAAGTATTCTCTTTCTTATAACTAGTTAAGAAATATAAATTAAGAAGTTCTATTATATCTTATTAATCTTTAAAAGCTATATTACTTATATTTAACTTATATTAAGGCTTTAAGTAGTTTCTAGTAAGTTTTATAGTTATTCTCTAGATAAGAGCTTTATAGGTTTTAGGTATATAATAATAGTTAGCGTTTACTTAAAGTCTATTATATACTAATATCTTCTATTACTTATAAGTAGATAAAGTACTATTATCTAAAGATTTAATTTTCTTTATAATTTTACTTTTAATAAGTTATTAGGTTTTTAATAAGCTTTTAAGTTATAGTTAAGAAGTAGATTATTATAATTATTATAAGAGAAAAATATTATAAGTAGAGTTATATATCTAATAATAGTCTAGTATAGTAGAAGAGTATAAAGAAGGAGTTTAAATAGGTTAGTAGAGACTTAGACTCTAATTATTACCTAGTAGATATCTACTAATTTATTATACTAAGTCTACTAATTATATAATTTAGTTATCTTATTATATAATTCTATCTTCTTTTTCTTAGTCTTTTACTTTTATAACTTATATTATACTCTATATCTTATTTCTATTTAAAAAGTCTTATTAGTCTTACTAGCTTTAAGAAGCTATACTCTTACCTTTATTATTTTTAGACTTTTTATTATTCTTAGGTATATAGGTATAAGTTAGAGACCTTTTAATAAGTACTTAACTGTTTTCCTTAATAGAGAGCTCTATACTAGAAAGTAGAGCTTAAGAGAGCTAAGGTTACTCCTAGTTCTAATATATTAAACTATGAATTAGAGAGAGATAAAGAGGTCGATTTAAGAGTCTTCTAGATAACTATAGTATATTAACTATCTAAATCGTATATAGTAGTCTCTATACTAAGAGAGTTATTAGGATTCTTAGAAATACTTAGTATATTCTAATCTTTTAATATCTTAATAATACGATTTTTACTAGTTATTTATATAAATACTAAACCCTAGTATTACTAGCTATCTAGAAGGTCTCTGATTTCCTAGCTAATTAAGAATATTATTATTATAGTCTAAATCTAAGCTAAATTAAATTTAAAATAAAAAGTAATAATAAGCTTAAAAGAGATATTATTAAAGCTATTACTAGTAAAGAAGAGTTTTTCTTTTTTATATAATAGTATAAAATATAATACTACTACTAAAGAAGTATATAAGAGTACGTTTAGAGTAGAATAATATATATAAATACTAGGCTCTAGTAAAGAAGAAAAGGAAAAACTATCTCTCTTCTATACTAACTATAAACATCTATATATAAGAGATTAGAAACTACTAAGTTCTAATAATAATAATAACCGAGCCCTGTCTAGTATAGCTAATACTAAATAATAAGAGCTAAAAAGCTAAATATATAATATCTAGATCTTAATCTCTTTTATATATAAATATAAGATATTAATATCTTCGATATCTTCAGTCGTATAAGTATTAGTTATTTATAATCTCGGCCTAGAAGTATCGGCAGTTTCACGAATACTAGTAATTCAGAATAGCGTACTATTATAAATCTAAGTTAAATTAAAGTTAAAATAAGTATATTAATATATTTAAATAAGATATTATAATAAGCTATCTCTAGTAAAGTCGAATTTAGTCTTTTAATATAATAATATAAAATATATACAACTATAGAAGCGGTATATAAGAGTACGCTCTATAGAATAATATATATAAATACTAGATTCTAACTTAAAGAAAAAGACTAAATTAGCTTTTTCTAACTAGAAAAGAGTTAGAGTATTTATATATAGAAGATCAGACTATATAAAAGTCTAAAACCTAAATAATACAGATAATAGTAATGTCTAAAGCTTAACTAGCACGTACCTAGGTAGGCTCGGCTATTTCAGATAGCTGGGAATCATATTTCACGCGGTGGCTTATAGAACTTGCTGTGAGTGGCTGTGTCGTCCCGTCTTTGCATAAATTAGCACAACACGTGCACCAGTTACACAAATTGCACAATTAATATTGGTAACTAGCACGGCTATTGGTTCCAAAGTCTCTTCTCTCGCCCCGCCATCGGATTTTGTTGAAGCCTTTCCCTTTCGGACCCAAGCTTAACCCATAACCCTGTGCACTACTTCAAATTCTTCATCTCCTCCCGTCTGTTCATCAGAACCCTCATCCTTTTCCACGTCAAGAGCAAGAGTCAACTTACTCCTGCGTACCATACCATCCATACTACTAAACCAAGCTCTCAAGATGGGCCAACCTTCTACCCAAGCAAGCAATGCTATCATCTTTCTTACCTATGGCGCATTTCTGTATGTATTCTGTACTCCGCAAGGTTGCCACCTCAAAATTCTGTACTGCCTCCATTGCGACTGACAGCTGATTCACTCCCGCAGCGTCTTTGGATGCTTCATCGCATGGCGATTGAGACACCAATCCAAGGTAGGGAGTTGCACCACAGTATATTCGCACCATTCATTTGGCTGATAGTGACAATAGGGCGAATTTCTCGCAAGCAATAGAACTCAGACTGGTCAGAACTTCCACTTTAATTTCAGCGACTCTCGTCAAATTCAACGTCTGCCTATGACTAGTTTCCACTACTGAAAACAACTTCTCAGGGGTCTATCTTTTCCTACCACCCCGTTCTTTTGGCTAACCACTGCGCTCTCAGCAATCCCCTTGGCTCTGAACTTCATCGCCTCTGGTTAGTACTCACCAACAAACTGCCTGTCAGCCAGGAAGCGGCAGCCGATGTGATCTTAACCCGTCAAGCGCAAAGCAGCAGCAGCAGCAGGATACAAGTTCCTTGAGGGAGAGAATGAGTTGTGAAGAGGTTCGTATTCATCCATACCGCTGGCTGTTCAGGGTTGTCACGAATCCAGGATTTGGGTCTTTTGCATTGCACTGGCAAGACGGACGTACCTGTTGTGTTGAGAGGAGTGACAACCTCAAAACGGTCAGCGCGGCTTCACTACGGGCGCCAAGTCAAAACAAGCATCAAAAATCCAACTTTCAAGCTATGCCATATGGCTGAAAGAGATGTTTGATTCTTGTCAAGACGAAGCTGAGATTGTACCGTAATACTCGATCAAGTTAATGCTTGCGTGGGAAAGTGTCTGCCGCTTCGATGACCCTCCCTTCCCCCACCCGCGAATGTGATTGCTGACCTAGACACCTCTTCTTTTACAGCACTGGGATCCGGGATCCTATTTTCTTATCCCCAACTTGCAGCCATCGCGGGCGTCCAGGGAGTGGTCGTCTATGCCATTAGCTCCGCAGCACCACTCTTGATATTTGCCTATCTGGGCCCTATTATCAGGTCAAAATGTCCGGATGGTTTCGTCTTGACCGAATGGACGAGACAGCGTTATGGGGTAATCACTGCCATTTATATCAGCTTCTTGACATGTGCTACCATGTTTCTGTACATGGTAGCTGAGCTCTCGGCCTTGCAGCAAATCATCCCTGCGTTGACGGGAATGGATGGCCTGCCAATGGTCATTGTTGAATGTGCTGTGACCACTATCTACACATGTAAGATCACCACGGAAGCTTTGAGCAGTAAACTAACTTGTAAAGCCTTGGGAGGATTCAAGATCTCCTTCATAACGGATAATATTCAAGGTGCCATGGTCATTGGCTTGAGTCAGTTGCCACGGTCTGCTGCAATGCCCTTTGCGTGCTGATATATCTCTAGTCATCATCGCCACCATCGCAATTGGAGTCGAGACAAAGATTGACACTAGTCTCATTGAACCATCGGGTCTGACGAAACCAACTTTGTTGGGCTGGCAACTACTATATATCCTTCCGATTGCCGTTCTTACCAACGACTTCTTCCTCTCCAATTTTTGGATCCGGGCATTTGCCTCCAAAACCGACAAGGACCTATGGATTGGCGTGTCGGTAGCCACAGTAATAGTCCTTTTCATCTTGACGCTAGTCGGTTCAACAGGATTTATTGCTGTCTGGTCGGGTGCTCTGGACCCAACCAACATTGAGCAGGATGGGAGTGTCGCTTTCTTCTATCTCTTGGAGAAACTTCCAGCGTGGACGGTGGGGATTGTCCTTGTAATGGTTGTTTCCCTCAGCACTGCGGCTTTTGACAGTTTCCAGTCAGCACTCGTTTCCACGGCGTCAAACGATATTTTCCGCAATAGACTCAACATTTGGTGGATCCGTGGGGCCGTGGTTTTGCTTATATTTCCTGTTGTCGTTCTGGCTCTGAGGGCTCCCAGTATTTTGCAGATTTTCTTGATCTCGGATTTGTTTTCTGCCTCTTCCATCCCGGTTCTTGTCCTTGGCCTGAGCGACCGATTTCACTGGTGGCGTGGATTCGAGGTTGTAGTCGGTGGAGTGGGTGGCATATTGACCGTTTTTATCTTTGGAACCATATATTTTGGTAACGCACAGGATGGTGCCAACCTCATCCTTCTTGAGGGAGGTCTATATGCCAACGACTGGAGTGTCTTTGGTGCTTTTGTCGCTGCTCCGGTTGGCAGCTTGCTCTGGGGATTTGGGGCTTTCATCCTTAGAATCACGTTTCAGTTTGGCATTGCAAAGTTTACCGGTCGTCAATTTGATGCATTGGATCGACCTGCATACATTGCAAGACACGCTGACGGCACTTCGGAGTACGCTGACAATGACGAAGTAGTCAGTGATTCCGGGGTTGGTAACGTCACGGTCGGAAAGTTCTTTTGAGCTTGTGGATGGTAGAGGAAGGGATGTATCGCGGGAGCTAGTGTCGAGAGGAATTTGGTTAGGAATGCAGTTTAGGCTATGTGGTGGGGCAATCAATTTGTTGATACTCAGAAATTATGTTTATGGGGTTCTTTCTTTAGTTTGTTACATTCGAGTTTTAGTATCGAGGTAATTAGTTCACGGTCCAGGACTATTTTGAATTCCTTCAATGGTTGCAAAGGATAATACATAATAATCCTTACTCGCTCGCTGTATTTGCTGTATCTGCTTTGGGCGAAATAGAGCCACGAGTGTACTATTGAATAAGTATCAATTACAGTTTCCAGAATTATTAAATCACGAGTTTGCCGCAATTAAAGGAAGGAGTTAATGATTCACTGGCGGGTCGCCAGTGATTCACAAACATCACGTGGAGCTGACAGACAGCCCAGCCCCGGGGCATTTTAGCGCCGTTCTCAAATCGATTGCCCCTCTTCCTTTCTTTCCATAACACACCCAACCTCTTCAACCTCTTGACACCTCGCGACCAATCTCCACTCTTCTACAACCCTCTCACGACCTCGAGCATCTGCCTCCCGCGACAAGTTCTCGCACCACTTTCTTGACCCCACCAAAACAACACCCAGCCCCAGGAACCCAGGAACACTCGAGTTTATGTCAATCGAAAATCTCAAGACCTTCGGTGAGTCTGCCATTTACCTATCCGCCATGCCCATACAGTACCCGACGTCTCTTGCACACGCATGGGCTGGAGCAGACCACGAAAGCATCGCATCGGCAGCTGGTCCCCTTTCTGCCACCGCGCATTGCAGAACTGCCACCCGCTTCGCTCTTCTCTACCCCCAAGTCTTATCGCAAGGGATCCTCATGCCATAGCTAACATTCGTGTGATACAGACCCCTTCGCCGAAGCCGACGAAGATACTGGTGAGACGAAGCAGTCGCAGAATTACATACACATCCGTATTCAGCGTAAGTTTGCCCTGCGATCGTTTTCTTCTCCGCACCAGCCCCGCGTCTGACGCAAATGGATGGTTGAGATAAGCGGCTTGCTGACAGGGACTTCAACCAACAGAGCGCAATGGTCGTAAGACTTTGACGACTGTCCAAGGTCTCCCCAAGAAATTCGATCAGAAGAAGATCCTCAAGGTCATCAAGAAAAAGTTCGGTACGTTCCCCCGCAATCACCATCGCCACCCCCCCACGCTTCCAGCCCAACATAGTCATTTCTGCTAAGCTAAGATCTGTTTTAGCCTGCAATGGCACTATTGTCGTCGACAGCGAGATGGGAGAGGTGATCCAACTTCAGGGCGATCAGCGAAAGGATGTACAAGAATTCCTTACCGATAAAAAGGAAGGACTTGAACTGGATGCCAAGACCATCAAGGTATGCCCTTCCGTCCTTGCTGAAGCTATCTTCATCTAATCAAATGCACTTTCAGGTCCACGGTTTCTAAGTCGTCGAACTTTGTCCCTCCAAGCCTTCATCATGAGGACCTCGGATAGAAGTCTCCTGCAGCAACCCCTTTCACATATCCAACTTCTTGCTCCGCCTCAAATTCTCGAATGGCTGGGTCGACCTGATGCTTTGCCGTACGGTTCGATATTGGGGCGTTCGATGATACCCGCATTCTTCACAGAAAGCAATGGATAGCCTGAACTAATCGGCTCGGAGGAATGATGACGGAATTTGCTATTTTGCAGTCACTCTTACATGTGTATTCGGAAGGATTCTTTCTCTCTTTTTGCTCCATACATAGGACTTTATGGATTCCGACAATTCAAAAATACACTTTAAAAACTGCTGCGTCTTCTTGTTAATGCTTCAGGTAGGCCTTTTAATCTGTTTTGACTAGTTGTATGCGATTTTGCAATGCTTTGAAACCTCTCCAAATCAATGATTAATTCCCGGTGATCAAGGCCTGCAACAGAGTCCTTTTTAACGGTACTCAACATAACAATTTACGTTGGAAAATGAACGGAGACGACCGCTTCCTAAACGGCAAATCAAATAAGAGAGCAACATTAAATACACCGAATACGGGTTGAATCAAGTGTTTTTCGTCTTCACAGGATCTAGAGTTCCCTCCCTACCATTCCAATCATACCAACACCTATCTTGGCATATTTCCAACATTGACGCGCAATCATAAAGAGAGGAACAGGCGGGTCATTGGCGCGGGTGAGGTGAAGTTGTAAAAGGAGAGAGACCATGCTTATGAAACTTGCAATGCTGAAAACGGAGATAGAGAGAGAGGTTTCCTTTAAGATAGCCAAGCGGGGGTGGGTTAGGTGGTAGAGGAAAGTTAGTGTCTGGGTGTGAGGTTAGTTGAGAAGGATGCAAGGAGATGGAGATATCATTGACACAACGCGATGAGAAGAGGGAGCTAACACTGGCTATACTTATCCAAGCCGGTAATAGTAACCTAGGATCCTCCGATCCACCGGAGAGGTAAAGGACCCATGAGGTTATGTAGGCGTTTAGAGCATTTATTGTGAGGAGTCGAACGAGTGTTGCCTGGGGCGTGTAGTTTAAGAGCCTAGTTGAATGAGATGAGTTGAATATCATAGACAGATCTGTTACAAGGAAGGGGGGAACGAACCAACGAGACATGAGACAATCTGTAAAGTAGAAGGAGAGGTACGCCGACGCACAGCACTTTACAATAACCAGTCAGCCTTTTTCCCTTGGAATAAGATTGGACACAAATCCAGCATTTCCACGGCAATATACGAGATACGAGAGGTCATGGCTACATACCCACAGCACAGCCAAAAACACCTCGGTAACCCTAAACCGTCTCTCAACACTCCAGGCGCCATCTACAACCCCCGTTTCCTCATCCAGCAACAATTCTCCCATGAAAGTCAATGCACATCGCAGGCCCCACCAGGCCGCCGGCGCTGTACTCAAGGCACGGCATAGCAGTAAAGGAAAATGCCAATGTTTCTCTACTCCTAGTAATACCGCAACTCGTGGGTGAAGGACGCTGTCTTTTCGCTCGGGGTCGGCAGGATGAAGGTTTGGAGGAGAGGTCGGAATCAAGGGCGTGTAGGTCGGTGGGTAGGCGGAAGTCGGACTGATTGTAGAGGAGTGCTGTTGCTGCTGCTGCTGCTGCTGCTGTGGGGCTTGGAGCTGGTGGCGTTGGTGGGATGAGGAGGTCGACGATGTTGTTGATGCTGGAGAGCGCCGCTGAGAATGGGAAGCCAGTCTGCGGGCTTGTTAGGGCATGTGCTGCCGCATTGCAATTGGGGGTGTTGAGAGGGGGTGGAGAGGGAGGAAGTCTGGCACGCAGACGCGGACGGCGTAGGTAGAGATGTGAGAGTTGTTGCCGTCGTCGTCGTCGACGTCGGGTCTGGAAGGAATTACAAGAGACCTGAGATAAGGGGAGGCGAGGGGTTGTGTTGTAGGTATACGAGGGTACTTGTAAGGTACTCCGTACTCGAGCTCGAGTACGGAGTACGCGGAGGTTCACTGCATTGAGCTTCCCCGGATTTCTGGGCTTGGCGGTCGCCTGTCACCAAACGGCAACCCCTGCACAAAAAGTATCAATATGGTTCGGTTTTGGTTTTGGTTAGAACTTAGGAAAGCGCCTCACCTCAGTTGACCGCGACGAACGTCCCACCAAGCTCGAATACGAAGCCTGAGGTACCTCACCTCAGTCATTCCCTGCCGATGGCACAACTCCAATCTCTCTACCGACCGCTCTCTCTAGCAGCAAGATCCGTCGCCAGAACTGGTCCTGCTCCTGCTCTCGCCCTCCCTCCCGCGCCAGCCCAAAGATGTTGTTTCTCTCGATTCGCACCACTACGGGCCCAGGTCGGAAAACCAATGTCAATGCCACGCACCAAACCCAAAAGTGAAGCGAGCATACAGTCTCACAAGGACTCGAGCAAACTGGACAATGAAGATGTTGGGTTGTTGCCTGGTATTGAATCCACCTTTCCCCCCGGTGGCTGTTGCAGTGCTAAACTCATCTGCCTCTAGCCACATACATCCCACCCCCCTTCTTTTCGAAACCCGACAACCTCCGATCGATACCTCACTTTCTAAAGGCTCAAATGTTTCGCCGTCTAGTGTTGTCGGCCCGCGATTTTATCCTGATACTCTACGTCTATTACTCGGCACCTACAAGGAAGCCCGACCTAGGATTCTGGAAGTCGATCTTTGCAAAAAGACCCTTCGAAATCCGTCCCTCTAAGATGGTTGGAGTAGCTAAAAGGCTACATGCAGAAATGTACAATAGTCTTGCTAAGCGGGATGCCAATACTATAAAGGAGATTTGTGCAGTGGGGGGCGGGCTTTCGAGTTCTTTGCGGGCGAGGATAGCCTCAAGACCAAGAAATGAACGGATGACGTGGGAGTTGGTGAAATACAATAGGCCGCATACAAGGGTTGTGAGCCATCGTGCATTCCAAATTCCCGGGTTTGATGGGGGAGTGATGAGGCAGGCGGTTGTGAGGATAGCTTCGACACAGCGGTTGACGAGGAAGGACAAGCATGGCCAGGTTCTCGAGGGAAGTGGTAACGATGTGAAAGTGGTGGAGTATTTGTGCATACAAAAAGTGTCGTTGAAATGGAAGGAGGGTCCTTGGAAGATTTGGGGGACTACCCAACCCACATCAGAGAAGGCTGTCAAGAAGATGCAGAAGGACGGTATCATTCAGAGTTGGGTGTAAAGGGAGGTGTCGGGTTGGTGTCTGCCCCCGCAGGTGATCGATTGTAAAATTATGTGCATGTAACGGTGTAAACATGGTGAGAGATACCTACCTGAAGCTAGGAAAAATACTTGAATAGACACAGTGACAATGAATGCAACAAATTTACGAAAAGTGAGGTGTCTATAAAGCTAAATACTCAAGTGATCAAGTGAGTATTCAAAGGCTAAAAACCAATCGGCAGAAGTAAGAGTCCTTCCTGTCAACGCCCTTCCATTATCATATCATCGCTCCTATGTCCTCAATAGCAAAAAAAGATTTATTTGTACAGCGAGTCCGACCTTCTTTCCTATAATACAATCGCCCCCTCGGAGTTGTGAATCGGATCCATGACACCTATGCCACTGGAACAGCCGAAGGAGCTTCGGTCCCTGTGCCCGCTTTTGCGCCAGGCGGTGGCATGAAAACAGGCAGGTATGTAACGATAAGAGACATGACTTGAATAGCAATAATTAGCATTCATTTTTTGATGGTATGACCACAGAAAAAAGAAACTTACGGGCCATCCCGACCGAGAAATAAGCTGGCTGAGAAGACGTCTTCTTGGATTCCTGACTCTCCCCTAACCAATTCTGGACCGCCAATACCACCGCAGCCCTAGACCACAGACTGTCAGCGCCTGTTCCCGATAGACTTTGCAGTTGCGCCTTTCAAACTGACCATCCAATAAACTTGTTGCGTGTGAACATTGCCGCCATTGGAAGGGTGCTTCCTAATGTGCTGCTGATGTCGCTGGCTGCCTCCTTTGCGACAGGTGCTTGGTACGGGATCACTATCAAGGTCAGGTATTGTATATCAACAGGATAGAGTCAAGGCATCCTACCGAGGTCTGGCCTCCGCATGTCTTTCTTGTTAGACATGATGGTGGTATTTGATTACGAGTGGTGTTGTCAAGGAAGTTACTTGTGGAGGTTCACAGGAGGGGTGCTTAAGTAAGTAACCTCCAGAGACGGAAAAACGTTCTAATTTGTTCCTTTGAATAAAACCACAACGCAACAATTAACAGATGCTAGCTACCAAAGATTCTTTTGTATAAAAAAATGTATGCTTTTCCCTTCTCTTTCAGATGTTCTATTAAATTTGGTAAAGTGCGTCGCAGGTTCCGTCAAGTCAGTGGCCCTGGAAACGGTACCTGCACCTGCTATAATGATGCAAAACACTGAATCGCGATCATTTTTCGTTCTCATAGATTCCTTTGAAATATATATCGTGCTTTTGATCAAAAGTTAGGTTTTCTACTTCAATATAATTCTGATCATCTAGTCATTTTGCGTAGTAAACTTGAATGATCATGTAGCATATCCCTTCCAAGAACACCAAGGAAACGGCCCAAGCGTAATAAAATAAACAAAGCTGTATCAAGTAATATAGGTAGTTAAACTTTCAAAAAAGTACATAGAGAGGTTGATAACTTCTTAAATATAATACCTATACGTTTTAATCTCATTTCTATAGAAATTACTAGATTGAAATAGAAATAGATCTACTACATCTACGCATCTGAAGGGATAAGTTTTGCAGAACTGCAGATTTATATCTCAGCTTGCAATTTACAGATACAAACGTGTATCTTTACAGGCCAAATGAACGTACAGAAGTAACCTATTTATGTTAGCTTTGAACACTTATTCCCCAGAAAACCTCACATATAGGCAGGCGGTGCTACACGAAATGTTTCTGGAGTGAGTTTGCTGGATTTTCCACAGGGGCTTCCAATCTCACGCAAGCCCCGAAGTCGCGACCTCTCCTACTTAACGCAAATCTACAGAGGTCACTTACGAAACTGAACAATCCCCACTACAAAAAAACTTCCTGGTAATCATTCGCTTGATCTACAAATCCACCAATGTCTCAAGCAGGAGTTTTCCCTTCAGGTGTATTCTTTATTTTCTTCGCTATTGCGGAGAACGTAATTTTCCTTCCTCGTTCAAATCTAAGGGAGCTAGACGCAAGAAAAGAAAGAAGCACGATGTTCTTAAAACAAAAGTCTTGACTCCATACACCTATACTCCTCCATACCAGCGCGGCAATCCGAGAAGCAGATTGTGTTGACTCCCATTTATTAACAATGACCAATCGGATGGGATCTGAGCGCCGTGAATACCAACTGCATGGAAAGCATTCATGCATTATGGAGAATCGTCACAAGGAGAATCCACAAGACGTGGCATATCCAGAGCCGAAGCTGGCGCAAATAGGCAGTTCACTTGCTTGCATGGGCGCTTTCCCGTTGCCATGGGACCAATCGAAAGGAATGATGGCCTGCAGTCAGCGATAGCGTAAAGTGGGGGCCTGGAAGCAGCAGGGCAAATTTGCTCCAACTTCAAAAACAGTTTTCAACCTACATTCTGGGTTTCCTTAACAGCTCATGAATTTCCAGTGGGAGAAATGGGTTGATTGGGATTTTCTCCATATCAATGTTTTGAGTTGAGACTGAGTAAGCAAAAATTCATGATTCCGAGAATTGAATAACGCTAGCTCCGTACGTAAGATACGATGTTGGTTGTTTGAATGATTCGACTACTGATGTGCGAATAAAGACTAGAATAGAGTTTACACCCTGCGCCCATGGCCATGCTTATGGGCATTGGTCGCTTTTTGGTCACCCTGGGAGCTCCAATAACAGCACGTCTTTCCCTTGAGGCGTGTTGGTTTTTGAGAACCACGAATGTACTTCGGTACCGTCTGACTGGGACGCAACGCTGCTGGTCAGTAAGCGAGAAACCTTGGAATCTCCCATTGGTGGCGCAGCCTCGTGCACACCACAGGCATGCAAAAAGAAGCGAGCCCGAGCCTTAGGAGGGCCAGGTCATAACGTTATGACCAGCCCTCCTAAGGGCCATATGACTCGTCTAACGTCGGTATGACCACGTCGCCTTCTGAGCTTTGTCAGCGCGCAGGTATCACGTGTAAAACCGGCCTTTGACGGTATTAAAAGTAGCCTAGAAACGTGACTAGAAAGAATAAAGTCTTATATAATAATTAGCTAGATAGATATCTATTTAAGCACTTTTAATATAAAAGAGACTAGAAGTCTTTTATATTTATAAGTTTTAAATCTTTTAAATAACTTATAATCTCTAAATATATTAGAGAATTAATTAATTAAAAAGAATTATTTAAAGACCTATTATCTACTAGAAGTATATATATATTATTATATTATATATTAAATATTTATTAATATATATATATAAAAAAGACTTTTCGTCTATTTTCTACTAAAGGTAGATAATTCTTATTATATTATATATTACTTATTTATTAAACCTATATATAAAAAAGACTTTTAGTCTATTATCTACTAAAAGTAGATAACTTTTAGTCTATTATCTACTAAAAGTATATAAAGTTTATTCTATTATATATTTAATATTTACTAACCTTATATATAAAAAGACTTTTAGTCTATTATCTACTAAAAGTATATAAACTTTATTCTATTATATATTTAATATTTACTAACCTTATATATAAAAAGACTTTTACTCTATTATATATTAAAAGTAGATAGCTTTTAGTCTATTATCTACTAAAAGTAGAGTAGATAGCTTTTAGTCTATTATCTACTAAAAGTAGATAGCTTTTAGTCTATTATCTACTAAAAGTAGATAGCTTTTACTCTATTATATATTAAAAGTAGATAGCTTTTAGTCTATTATCTACTAAAAGTAGATAACTTTTAGTCTATTATCTACTAAAAGTATATAAACTTTATTCTATTATATATTTAATATTTACTAACCTTATATATAAAAAGACTTTTAGTCTATTATCTACTAAAAGTAGATAGCTTTTACTCTATTATATATTAAAAGTAGATAGCTTTTACTCTATTATATATTAAAAGTAGATAACCTTTAGTCTATTATCTACTAAAAGTAGATAACTTTTAGTCTATTATCTACTAAAAGTATATAAACTTTATTTTATTATATATTTAATATTTACTAACCTTATATATAAAAAGACTTTTACTCTATTATAGATTAAAAGTAGATAGCTTTTAGTCTATTATCTACTAAAAGTAGATAGCTTTTACTCTATTATCTACTAAAAGTAGATAGCTTTTAGTCTATTATCTACTAAAAGTAGATAGCTTTTACTCTATTATATA
>LLCB01000189.1:0-118920 GCA_001414345.1 Hymenoscyphus infarciens | reverse complement strand
TAAATAAATCGATTACCTAGTATTATTATTTCTAGTAAGGTAATCGATAAATTAATCGATTACCTAGTATTATTATTACTAAGGTAATCGATAAATAAATCGATTACCTAGTATTATTTCTAGTAAGATAATCGATAAATAAATCGATTACCTAGTAGTATTACTATTAAGGTAATTAATAAATAAATCGATTACCTAGTATTATTATTACTAAGGTAATTAATAAATAAATCGATTACCTAGTATTATTTCTAATAAGGTAATCGATAAATAAATTAATTACCTAGTAGTATTACTATTAAGATAATCGATAAATAAATCGATTACCTAGTATTATTATTACTAAGATAATCGATAAATAAATCGATTATCTAGTATTATTTCTAGTAAAGTAATCGATAAATAAATCGATTACCTAGTAGTATTACTATTAAGGTAATTAATAAATAAATCGATTACTTAGTATTATTATTTCTAGTAAGATAATCGATAAATTAATCGATTACCTAGTATTATTATTACTAAGGTAATCGATAAATAAATCGATTACCTAGTATTATTTCTAGTAAAGTAATCGATAAATAAATCGATTACCTAGTAGTATTACTATTAAGGTAATCGATAAATAAATCGATTACCTAGTATTATTATTACTAGTAAAGTAATTAATAAATTAATCAATTACCTAGTATTATTATTTCTAGTAAGATAATCAATAAATAAATCAATTACCTAGTATTATTTTTACTAATATAATTAATAAATAAATTAATTACCTACTTCTATTTCTCTTAAATTTATTATAAGGTAATTAATAAATAAATCTATTACCTTATACTTTTTTTATATAGGTAATTAATAAATTAATCAAGTATATAAAAACCGGTTCTTATAAACTCATGGTTAGATATACACATAAGATCTGACCCTTGGCAGGGTGTCTGTGCATGCCTAAGGTGAATAAGTGACTTTATCGTGTTGAGTTGCGGGGAAGTTGGAGACTTGGGGTAAATGCAGTCGTCGCAAGAAGCGGGGCTATTCCACCCGAACATATCTGGAGATTCTTCCGCGAATAGACCTTGCGTAAAACAGGAGTTTGGATTCAAAGTGAAGGGAAATTTATATTCCTGCTGGGAGAACATGCCAACATGCTTATAGGTGTGTTCAAGGAGGAGCTGTACTTTGTTTTCATTCAGGAGGTTGGGAAAGGCGCCAAGACCGGAAAGGATTAAGTATTATACGCAGCCACATTTAGAATCTTGCGCCACACCACAAATAAAATATTTACTCCATCAACTGGCATTCTTCGATCTCATTCTCTCGCCCGTAACCTGACCAAGAAATCTTTATTGTAGGCCACGCCCCCGTCAACCACATACTTCCCTTCCTTCACGAGCTCCAACTCGAATCTTCGGAGGAACTAAAAAGATTGATCATCAGCAAGTACCTAGGTAGCTCCCCAAACTTGATCCAGTTGATTTCGGAGGCAAGATGGAACGAAACAGCCCAACAAACATACCTCGGGGATCAACTTCCACAACTCCATAATCGCAATATCCTTTCCCAAGCAAACCCTAGGACCCATCCCAAAAGCAAAATTTGCAGCTTCATATTGATTCGCAATCTCCTTACTAACCAGCCATCTCTCTGGTCTGAAGGCTTCCGGATCGGGGGCATACAGTTCGGGGTCCCTTTGCACCACATATGAAACGCAAGTAACCTCATAGCCACCCGGGACAAAATGGCCATCAACGGTAATTCCTCCAGGGGGTGTTGTACGAGAGAACAAATTCGGAGCAGGAGGGTTCAGACGAATAGATTCTTTTATACAGGCTCCAATATATGGAAGGCGCTGGTTGGATTCTTCGTAGGCGATGGGCGTAGAAAGGAGACCAGATTTCTCGACTAAGGAGATTTCTTCTTGGGCGCGAGAGAGGGCTTGTGGGTGAGTAATGAGGAATCGGAGGGTAGATCCTAGTGCTGTTCCTGTGGTATCTGCTCCAGCCATGATGAGAAAGGTTACCTGACCGAGTCTTTGAAATGGAGTTAGGGGTTTCCCGTGTAATCTTGCATCGATAGTACTATTCTTGTAAGTTAGGAACCCGCTTTGATAAGGAAGAAAAGTGACCCTGAAATTTCAAGTTTCCAGGGGATTTGAAAGCTTACTGTTGCATAAAGTCCTTTTCCCCATCTTCCTTGTCTCCAAAATTCTCAATCTCCTTTTCCCGTTGCTTTAGCTGTTTATCTGCTTGCTTCACCAGATAACCCATCCCGCTCTCATCATCACTCTTCGGGAGTAACCATTGGCTCAGCACAGGAGTCTTCAACGATAGAACCTAAACCGGCTACAAAATGCAAAGTATGTCAGACCGTGACGCCAACTTTTGAGAATCCCGAATTCATCGCGGCTGTTTTTCACGAAACCCCAAGGTTTGCCAAAGGAGAAAAATGTCATGAAATCTGCTGCGAATTCCCTGGAATTTAAAAGAAGATGGAGGTCAGTTCTTGGTTATTCTAAGGTAAAGGGGAGGCTGTGGGAGGAAGCGTTATTTTCTTACGCGACTTTATCACTGAGACAGATAACCTCTCCAGTAGAAACCCTTTCTTGCATTTTGGAGACGAATATTTCGATTTGGCTGTCTATTCGAGGCTCCCATTCTTTTTTAAGACCGCCAATTGACCACTTTTGAGTACGCATCAGTAATTATACACAGAGCTTCGTCTTGGAACGAAGGGTTTTAGGCAAATATAGCATACCGGTACTTTTGGGCCTGCCAATGCTTTCCTCAATTCCTTGTGCTCTCCCCCATCAATGATACTAAACATGGTAGGAGGACCAAGAGCCCCAGAAGCATAGAACTGGCCTTTATTGTTGAGTTTTGGCTCCCAGTAGATATCCTTCAGTGCAGAGGGTCGAGGAAATAGCAATAGATTAGGTGAGATACGAATGGGTGCATTTGCTAATTCGCTTAGCCTGTGCCTGAAAGAAAGAATCAGATATCTTCGACTGACTTTCGTTTTTTCGGACGAGATCGAGAAGCCATGGTAATTCCTTTTGGGACATGGATATGATAGCACCTACGAACGAGGTTGTCGTGGCGTACCATGGCCCGGAAAATTTTGAAAGAGGATGTAGGTAAAGATTATAGAAGACCCGGACGAAAGCAGCAGACGTTACTGCTACAACTACGAGTGCCAGGAAAGAGGTAATCGTCACCGGTGGTACTAGCATTGCGTATAGAATTGAGGCCTTGCGATTATGGGTGATTTATGAATGACAACAATTTCTTCTTCTCCTTTCCCGAAACGAGGAACTGTGATAATTTATAGACTGGAACGAAAAGTAAGATTGACCCCGCACTGGTATATCATCAGGGAGGTACATCGGAGATCTTCGCTTATGGGGGTTGGGGGTCGCACACATCCCCAAGCTCAAACTCTAACCGCACAACAACACGTTGGAAAAACACGTAGATGAAAGCTATGCCAACTGTCTAGCCCAAAGTTCTTTTGCTGCTGAAATCAAAACTTCTGGAACAAAAATAGGTAAGGCTGTCGAACTTTGAAATCGCGTCTGGCTGAACGCAAACAAAAGATGACTGATGTACCTTCTATAGTTCATAATAACGCCAAATCATCGAAAAAACCCAGTGAGAATGTGAGCAAGTAACTTGGAGTAATTTGGCACTCCTTGAGAAAGTTGTACCGATTGTCTAGACTGATAACTATGCAAATCGCTGACGTGATCTGCACAACGTTGTGGGAGGGTTGCATGGAAGCAGAGACAACTGGTGACCGATAGTAGAGTCGTACTCGGCGAGGGACGCATACGATGAAGATCTACGTAAGCTAGAAGCATGATAAATAATTTAGTGTTCATCATCCAATCTGCAGTCTCCGTCCACTATGCAACCCTCCCACAAGGCCATTGTAGCACCACCACCACATGCATGCAAAAAGAAGCTAGCCCCGTCTGAAAAGCAAACATTACAAAGTAACCCCACAGATTTGAGTTATTCAACTAGTTATCAAGTGAATTACATATAAAGGCACTGGATATTCCGCATTAGAATCAAGGGGATTCTTTTGAACTAAAAAGTCTCAAACACCAATATATCAATGCTTTACCGCAGCATACCAAGTCGTTATACCCAAAGCAAGCAAAGTCACCATCAAGCTGACAACACCAAATGAGCCCAACCCCGCATGAGGTCCAGATTTGTGCTCGAAGTTCCACGCTACGGCAAACGCAAGACTCGCAATGAATTTCCATGATAATTTGAAAGCCTCTTCAAGATATAATCCCTAGCCGTTAGGAAATTCTTCGAAATGTCTTGTCTTTCTTATCGGGAGACGGAAAAAGTATCACTTTGACAATACCCCAGTATGGAATACAAAGAATGATCCACTGCCTTTCTGCTGTTTCTCCTTCTGGTTCAGCATTCTGAACATTCCCCAAGTCAGGAAGTTTTGAGCAGAGGGTGGTTGTATATCCTCAGTTGTTGGTATATTTTGTGAGGATAGTTCATTCACAGTGCCCCACGCTCGTCCCGCAAGTTCTACTTCTGCGATGGGATCTTTGTTAAAGGCGAAGGCACCGTGCAGCTCTTCATTTCCCGAAAAATCGTGATAAAATCTTTCCCCACAACGCTAAAAACCATTGTTAGTAAAGTTCCAAGACATACTTCGAAACTTACGCAATTCCATCGAACCCGTCTTTTCCCCTCAGCTAAAGGGGTCTCGCGACCAAAGAAATCTGCCACGTCAAAAAGAAAAAATCTCTTCACGTGTCCTAGTCATTTTCTCTTGGTTCCACGCAAATTGGACCCGCGAGAAGAGTGGTGCTTTCAAATGCTCCTATATTTGGGGAGTCGATATTCTCATGTATTCCATTATGCTCTAACTTGAGCGATGCAGTCGAAGTTCTCTTCCGAACAATTTCCTGCGTACTCTGCTAGAGGGCGAACTATTTTGTTCTTCTGTCGCACAACTTTTATTGAAAATATTTCCATGATCAGCTTCCCGAGGAAGTGAATGAAATTCATCTTCAGCAGGCTCGACGGTGTCATGGAGAGTAGATGAGGCGGCGGTGGGTATGCCATCACCTTCTAAAACATATGTCATAAGCACCAGGTCTGGAGTGACAATACGTTCTTTGATATCACTCGCCGAAGGAATTAGACTCGCTTTAAGACCTTGAGCTTCAGCTTGAAGTAGCATAGAAAAACTTTCGGTTGAAGCTTCTACCGCGGTGCTTTTCCTCTTCCAAGTCTTCGGGTATTGGGCGGAATTAAACTGATGGTTCATCGTGTACGAGGTGAGTTGAAGTTTGCCGTAGGTTAGTGAACGCTATCCCGTCAACCGTCAAATGAAAATCTCTCAATGGTGTATAATTTGGGTACGGGTCAGGAATAACCCCAGCAAGTTACTTATCTTTAAACGAATCGTTTTCATCTTGGTCATCATTCTCTAGGTCTTCCACTTCCCCCTCATATTCTCCTGTCTTCACGCGCCGAAGATTGCTAAGTTACCTCTTATTTATGTTCGTGTCCAGCATTTCAAGGCTAGGACTTTCTTTGCTCAATCGTGAGAGAAATCTCTCGGTCTCTGCCAGATTGTCTGGATTTTGAGAAACATGAGAGGACCAACCCGCCTGCTCGTTCTTCTTCGGGCCAAAGCGTTCCGAAATCTCCCTGGCCTGGCAAAACGCTTCTTCCTTTTTTGGAGAAGCCAGACCACCCGCTCCTCCCGCTTATCAGGGTGTTGAGAAGCCAAGTCGCCATTGAAGTTCCCCATCAGCAGCACGAAGTTATTTTCAAAAGCCTTTCTTTCCGCTCTTTTTCTGCCTGGAGTGCTTCGATATAAAGAGGTTGAAGTACATTGTCCGACATAAGGATGGTAAGATTAACACTTTGCACGGAAACTGTTTCCAGATCGTTGCTCTGGGCAAAGTCCGTACTGTCAGTTACGCTCGAGGCACCTAGACTCGACAAGACTGAGTCAACATCTGAAAATTCAGACTCTGAATCCGTTTCATTAGTCTTCGCTTTGAGTTTCGGGTCCTTGGAAGGATATTCCAGAATCTGAAAAGGCCGCTTATTGATCTCGCTTAGTTCATTGACAGAAGAAACACTAGATTGCTTAATTGCAGACATGACTTCTAAGTTTGATTTTAGGTTAAAATCAGCTTTCACAGAGTTCCGATTCCATTTCTTCTTGTCTGAAATACCAGAAAATCCCGTCGCTAGTTTCCTGGCTTCGTAACTTATGTTGTTGCTCCTAAGGTGGTATCACTAAACCTTCTACCCTGCGTGCTGATAAAGTCGACATAATGTTTGTTAACCCATAGGATAGCAGCGCACAATACCGCGAGACGTAACGTTCTGGTCACTTCTGTTGCAGTTGGTCTGCCTTGAGGCTTTAGCGGTAAGCATTTTTCTAACTAGCTGAATCAGCAATAACAAACCCCACTTGGGGAGGTTCAATATTCCGAGGTAACTGGGACATAAAATCATTCATTCATTTCAACCATATATAAACAAATCCACAAATCCACAAAACGCCCCAAAAACAACCTAAGAATGTATCTTGGGACAATTCTTCACCATACAATTCCTCCTCCTCTGCATGCCCCCCGTCTTCCCAACACAAACCCTAAACCCCTCCTCCTTAAAGTGTTTCCGCTGATGCAGATACCACTCCTCCGGCGCCATCAACCCCGCCCAAGTCTCCTCATACTCCCAACAAATCCAACATCCCAATCTCTCCACGGGCGCCCCCTCCTCCCCAGCTTTCATCTTTTCCGCATTCTCCCTCGCTGCATTCGCGCTAGGTGCTACGTGGCTTTCCCACCGGAAATTGACACTGGGATCTACCCATTCGCGCCAGGATTCTTTGTATGTCCCGGGGATTTCGTCGGATACTACGACGCCGCAGGCGGGGCAAGGGGCGAAGTATTGGGAGGCTGTCATTCCACCACCGGGTGTGCGATTTGCGTGTCTTTCGCTAAAGGCCAGCAGACAGAACCCGGGGTTTGGTGCTGATGCTGAGGCACCTGCAGAAGCGCTCGCAGAGAGAGGAGTATATGGTGGAGGAGGAGGCTCGTTGGTGAGAGGGGCCGAGGGTGAGAGGATAGGTGGTGAGGCTGGAGAGGAGGGCACGTATGGGGATGGTGACGAAGGTGGTGCGAGGGCGGCAGAGCGTGGGTAGGAGATGGGAGAATTGGTTTGCGCCATTTCGGGCATGATGGGCGTTGGGAGGTGAATGGTGCCGATGTGAGTTACAGAGATGTTGGTCTTTTGGTCGCTTGGACCTCGTTCGGTGGTTTGAGGGGCTTTGTAGCTCGTACTCTGAGGAGAGTTTTTGACGAAAGTTCCTGTTGGAGAGGGATGATTCGTTGCTAATTGTAGAATGTAGAAAGCCTCTTTAGGTATGATGCTGTTGTAGCAAGATTTGAGGAATCTTTTCGTAGGAGGAAAATGAGGAAGAGATCAACGGGTATAGAGAATTTGTGTAAATTAAGAAATTAAGAAATCGATAAAACAATGCTAAGAAGAAACTAGAGAGGACGTACCGTAACTTACCGTTGATATGGTGATTGAGGAATATCAGGAGGCTGAGGGGGGAGGTCGGGTTGACGGAGAGGCTGGAGGAAGTGAAAAAGAAGGCGGGAGTGGCGTCATTGGCCCCGCCTATTCTTCCCCAACCTCCCGAGGTCCAGCCCGTTCCCCACTTCACTTCGCAAACCCACAACACCATCGCGACAACAACCCGACATCATCTATCTCGTCGTCTCGACCTGCGACTTACGAACGGTTATTGAAATCCTCACTCTTTGCGCGATTCTGAAGCTACAGAGAATTGCCATCACAAGTTTGAGTTGCATAGGAAGCGTCTCTCTTATGCTCTTTCGGAATCCCAAGATGACGTGAAGCACTCAAGCACAAGGTCCAAGACCGGCAAAGAGACTGGCAGCTACAGAAGGTACCTAGGTATATCACAATTATAACTTTAGCTGCCTGCCCTATTTGGAATAAGTCACGGGTGATCTCGACAAGCGTCACCCATCATCTCTGGTTGACTTGGGCGATGTCAAACATTTGGCGTCGCGACCAAAAAATGGAAATGCCGAACACTTTGCCGGCTGCAATGTTTTTCTCCAATTTTTGTGCTGTGCTTCTTTTCGGGTTATTTCAGCAAGAATCTATTCATTCGGGAATAGCATCCTTTACATATCATTCTTCGTACCGGTACTTCCCTCACGTCAAAAGCTGTGATCGTTCAGCTGTACATACTCTACATGTACTACCTTGGCCAACGTCGCTCAAGCCTCAATACGCCAAGTCAAACCTGATCCGATAGGACTCCACCATCGGTTCAAGTGCATTTTTAAGCATATTCAAAATTTCAAACATGTCTGAAGCCGTCCGAAAGTCGATCTGCCGATTCTTTCGGCCAATAAAGGCAGAAATGACCCGTTTTTGCATGATGTTTCGAAACATCAGGAATCGATAGTCTACGGCTTCCGTCACCGCTTACACTTGCGGGACTCGTCACCTTCAGCCTTGGAAGGTTTGAACTGGCTTTGGGATCCACATTGGGAGCGGATACATCTTCAGCCTTCATCCTGCTTCTTTCCCGCTTCTTTCCTGCTTGACCACGAAAGGTCATACATACTTTTTTTCCCATTCTTGTCGATATAATTTATTAGCCTCCATATTGAGCCGGCTCAAACGTCTTTTTATATACATAATGTTGTCCTCATATCTTGTTGCTCTCGCTGTCGCGGGTACAGTTAATGCTATTACTCCAGCTGGCTTCCAACCCTCTTCGACTGGGAGTCTTTTCGTGGCATACAACAACAAATCCGCTGTAGATGGCGTTTTGGTTCCAAGAGCGGGTTAGTGACCATTCTATACTCATTAGAAATTGAGTCTCCAACTAACACAATTCAGAAACCGCATCAAACCCAGTCGTTGGGACGAAGGAAAAGCTCTTCGGCTCCTACGCCCTAATCATGGTCGACCCCGACATCCCAGGCGCCCCAGCAGATGGAAAGACGGGCCAATTCCTCCACTGGATGCAAACCGACCTAACCTCCGCCGCTTCAGCAACCACAGTCGGCGGCCAACAAATCTTCGTCCTCTCAAACTCCACAGCACCCGTCGCCGTCTACGCACAGCCCAGTCCCCCAAATAAAGCACCAGTCTCCCATCGCTACGTCGAGTTACTCGTAAACACAACCGGCAACACGTCCGCCGTCACATCCCTCAAAACCGCTGGCGCATCGCGAGGAAACTTCAGCGCTTTGAACGCCATCAACGCAGCAGGCGCCAAAGTCGTCTTCGGAAACAGCTTCAACGTCACGAACGAACAAGCATTATCAGGAACAGCAGCTAACTCCTCGGGAAGCGCATCCGCGAAGGCTTCGGGCACGGGGGCTTTGAATGGAGGAGCAACTGTGAAAGCTTCGAGTTCTTCGCGTGCTGTGGTTTCGGCATCGAGAACTGCGAGTGCGGGTAGCGCGTCGGGAACTGGGGCGGGAGGAAACGCTACGCAGACTGGACGGCCGCTTTCGACTGGGGCTGCGAGTTCGGTGATGCGGGATGGGGGGGCTACGGTTTTTGCGGGCTTGGTGGCTTTGGGGGCTACTTTTGCTTTTTTGTGATGTGTTGACTGATGTGTTGACTTTGCTTTTGTTATAAATATAATATGATTTTACCTTTTGATTTTCGGTTTCCTGGGTCGCGTGCTGGCTTTTTGTTGTGTTTGAGTACTGGTAGTTGCAGGTGATGATTTCTTCTCTTCTATGAGACAATGTACCATGTCCAGCCAAAGGAGTGTCCGGCCAAAGGAGATGACTTGTCAAAGTTGGACTCAATCATCAGATGGTTTTCATAAAAGTCCAAACCATCGCTCTACGATATTATGCACGAAGTCGTAGAACTACAATCAACATTGAAGGCTTCTTACCTAGCACGATGACGAAGACTTTTCCTCTCCTCAAGTGCCACCGGATCAACTTGGGTAGATATGCTACAACTATTTTCAATCCAACTTAATAATTCTTTATAGAAGTGAGTGCATACTTTAGAAAAATCATTCATGACTAGGAACTTTAAAACTCTCTCTATATGTTTTTTCAAGTTCCACTTCCTATATCTCCTGATATAAGTAAGTATAATTCCTAAGTAAGCTAGACGTTAATGTCTTTCTTTTAGCTTATTAAGAGTATTATTATATTCTATCTTAACTTTTACTATTATAAATTTTTTAGTCTAAAACACCTAATCTTACTTATACTTAATTAAGAAGCGAAATTCCTTCTATAGAGTCTCTCTTAGAAGGCTCTCCGTCCTCGCCTACGTCTCTAAGAAGAGGTATAAGAAAAGAGGAGGTTCGCCTAATTCCTCTTATCTTAGCTATTTAGTAACGCTTTATCTCTAAGACTTCTAGGTCTCTTAAATAAGGTACTATAGCCTAAACCTTCTTTAAAGGTATTAGAAAAGCTATAAACTATTATTTAAATACTATTTTTAATAGTGCCTTCTTAGATCTCTTATCTCTTCTTTAAACCTTCTATACCTAGGTTACTAACCTTAGCCTCTCTTACTATAAAGTATATACTAAGAAGACCTTACCTCCTCTTCTTTTAGTCTATAATACTTACTTAGAGTATAGAGACACTACTACGCTCTCTTTAACTCTTCTCTTCTTTTTAAATACTATAAGAAAAATTTCTTATATATAGACTACTAAGGATACCTTATTACTTAAAAAGATACCTTAAACTACTAAGTTCTTAAAAAAGATAATAATAATAATAATAACCTTACTCTACTCTCTCTCTTTTATTTAGAAGAATAAGAATAAGAGATCTAGGCTCTTTATCTAAATCCTATCTAACTCCTTAGATAGAGTTTACTCTATCTATACTATTTTCCTAGTACTTTATAACCTAGGAATTAGATATAAAGACCTAGTATATAAGGTACTCTTAGTTAATTCTAGCTTTACTATTATCTTTAAAGATAAAGAAGCTTTATAATCTCTCTTAGTAAAGAAAGCTAGTATATAAACTCTTTTTAGTACTACTAGAATAGAGCTTCTATAAGACTAGATAGCTTTTTATATTTTAAATATCTTTTAAAAGATAGAATCTATTTAGATTACTTAAGTAGAAGTAATTTAATTAACTCTAGCTCTTACTACTTCTAAAGTAGTAGTATTAGTAATTAAGGAACGAATTAGAGCTAACCTTATAAGAGTTTATATAGCTACTAGCTCTCTCTTAAATAACCTATTCTATACTACTTAGATTACTTTCTTTAAAAAAGAGAACGTAAAAGGCTCTTCTATTATTTTAAATATAACCTTAATTCTAGGTAATAGAGTCTACTTTAAGCGCCTTCTAAAGAAGTCTACTATGATTTAGTACTTAAAGTGCTAGTAATAGTATAATACCTAGAATTATAATAAAAGTTAATAATACTACTTCTATAGTAATATAAATTACTTAGAAGACTTTTACTCTTAGTATATTAAGTATTCTTAATATAGATTAAAGTACCTATATTATAGTAGTTCTTATACCTTAGATAATATTATATATTAACTCTAGCTAAAAGCTACTAGACCTTTGTCTTTAGTAGAGAATATAAGATCTATTTAATAAGTATACTCTAAGAAATAACTAAGAAAAGAGAACGATTCGTCTTATAGCTTTATAGATATAGAAATAGACTATCCTACTACCTCTTCTCCTCTTTTAGACTCTTAGCTAAGTAAAAAGACTATCTTAAACACCTTCTCTTCTCTACTTTTATATTCTATCTCTTAACCTAAGAGCTCTAACGCCTACTCTAATCTCTCTCTCTTATAAGTAGATAAGAACCTCTTAAATAATACTATTTCTAAGTCTTATAAATTAATATATATAAGTCTAGTAAGTACTAGAAGCTAGCTCTTTAACTTACTTACTCTAGATAAGTAGATATAGTTCTTATATAAGAACTATATAGTTACTAAAAAGAGATTAACTATTAAAGTATAAGACGCTATCTAAACTATACTTACTTTTTACTTAATTATAACTAGAATAAGAACCTCTTTTAAATACTTACTTTTATATAAAAAAGAGTAGATATTCTCTTAAGCTAATAATTACTAATTATACTCTTACTTAATTACTAAGACCTTATTTATATTAAGATTATACTCTCTTAAGACTCTCTACTATTTATCTTTAATATATATAATACTCTTCTAAGCGCTAAGAGCGCTAAGGAGGCTATTAACCTTATTCTTAACTTAGAATATATCTATACTATAAATACTCTTATAGCTAAAGACTTAAATTTAAAGAGCTAGCTCTAGTAACTAGACTTTCTTAGCTAAGAAAGTATATAGGCTTTCTTACTTATTAGCTAGATAGAGGATAGAGAGCTATAACTTTCTACTTCTCCTAGAATATAAACATATTACTCTTAACCTTATCTTTTACTCTAGTAACCTCTTCTAAAGAGGAACCTCTACTAAGGTAGACCTCTCTTTTAAATATAGCTTAGATTACCTTTTACTTCTTACTTAGCTCTTATATATAAGAAATCTAATAGAGAAGGACCTACTTTTAAAGCTTAGTACTCTTAATACTAAAACCTTTAAAATAACTCTTTAAAGTAAGCTTAAAATATAATAGCTATTTAAACTTATAGAGTAATTAAATACTGATTTACTAGAGGCTCTAGTAGGATTTATTACTAAGAGTATATATAGCGTATACTTTTATAGTACTAAGTAAGGACTCGGTTATAGATTTAAATACTCTTAGTAGAATAAGAAGTACTAAGTAGTAGCTACTAAGGCTAAGTAAGTATAAAGATATAGAATAAACCTATAAGCCTTAAAGTCTCTTTATAAGAGTCTAAGATAGAAGATTTAGAAAGTAAAGAGAGAATACTTCTATAGTCTAATTAATAAGGTAATAAGAAGTAAAGACGTTTTTAAGATTTATAAGTAGTATTAGAGTATTAGAGTTTATAAGTCTCTACTTTTAAGAGACTTAGTAGGCTAATTAGGCTTTACTACTTAAGAAAAGTAGAAGATCTTAGTATAAGAGCTACTTATAAATAAGGCTAAGGTTAGAGATATTCTATTTAATACTTTAACTACTACTTCTTAGTCTCTCTTATAAGCTAACCTTACTTTATATAAGATTAAGGAATTAATCCTTAGTAAAGCTTTAACTATACTAGAGAAGGATAAGCTTATAATAGGCGTTTTTAAAGTAGCTTAGCTATAAATATTAAGCCTTATTCTCTCTTTATTTAAAAGCTATATTAAGATAGGCTTTTATCTAAAGATCTTCTATACTACTATTATCGCTATTATTCTAAAGCTTAATAAGAAAGATAAATCTTTCTCTTAAGTATACTAGCTAATTATACTACTCTCGGTTTTTAGAAAAGAGCTTAAAAGGCTTCTTACTAAGTAAGTCTCTTAGATACTATTAAATATACTATTCTAGGATAGAACTAGTTTAGCGCTCTCTTATTAAGAGCTACTATAAACCTTACTACCTACTTTACCTTTAATATTAAGTTAGCTTTTATAGATAAATAAGAAGTCTCTCTTCTTATACTTAATATTAAGAGGGCTTTTAAGATAGTACTTCTTAGCTACTTAATTAAAAGACTTAAAGAGTAAAGATAGCTATACTACTTTATAGAATAGGTCTTCTTCTTCTTAATTAATAGATCTATAAAAGTAAAGCTTAATAGAGAGATAGAAGATACTATCTTACTTAAATATAGCCTCTCTTAAGGCTTATCTATCTTACTAATCCTTTTTATACTATATATCTAACCTCTCTTTAGACTAGGAGTTAGCTTACTTCTAGTAGTATAGAGATTCAGCTATATTAATAATATTAGACTACTTACTTCTAGACCTTTAAAGATAGAGAATATTAAGCTACTTATAGAATAAGTAACTAGTATACTTAAGTAGAGTATAGATAAGAGTATTACCTTTAATACTAAAAAGTTAGAACTTATCTACTTCTCTTATAAAAGAAAGTAAAAAGGAAGAGAGATTCGACCTCTCTCTTCTATTATAGTTAAAAGAAAGATAATAGAGCTTATAGAAGAGTTTTAGTAGCTTAGTATCTTCCTTAACCTTTACTTTACTTTTTATAGCTATATTAAAAGAATAGCTAGTAAAGCTATACTTATAGCTAATACTTTTAAAAGTATAATAAATATAATAAGAGAATCCTCTCTATATCTCTTAAAATAAGCTACTATAGCTTATATCCTTTTAATTACCTACTTTAGATATAAGACCTAATACTTAAGCTATATAAGGAAAATAGGTAGTATAGGCTTTATAAATAACTAGATTAGCTATTACTTAATACTCTTAGATAGAGTAGTTATAAAGTATACTAGAATTATCCTCTTAGTCTATAAAACTACCTCTATTTTAGTATTTTTTATAAAATCTAGCTTATTAGCTACTAAGATTACTCTTATTACTAAAAGTAGAGCTTTTAAAGCTAGAACTTAATATCTTAACTTAGCTTATCTACTTAAGTAATATCTAAATAACTCTTACTTAAAGGCTAGGCTTATTTACTAGTTCTCTTAACCTCTCTCTCTTTTAAAAGAAATCGATCTAATTTAAGACTCTTTATAAAATAGAGGATTTAACTAATAAACCTATCTTTTTAAAATAGTAGGCCTAAGCTTTAATAGTAATAAAGAATTCTATAAAGCTAAATTTTTTAAATTCCTTATCTTAGTCTCTTTTATAGACTTAGTTATATTTATTAATAGTTCTTACTTAGATAATAAAAGTATTAGTAGAGGTATATATCTTATAAAAAGAAGAGTTATATTAAATATAAAGCTCTTCTCTTTTAGTAAAACCTTAGAAATTTATAATATAGAGACGAAAGCTGCCTTATATAGTCTTAAACTAGCTCTTAGATTCCCTTTTTAAACCTTAGCTATAAAATACTAGATTTGCTTTAATAACCTTAAAGCTATACTCTAACTAACCTACTAGTCTTATAATACGTTATAAGGAACCTTTAATAAGGTTTTTAACTTTACTTAACTATATTCTAAGAAAATTTAAATAAGATAGTACTCTAGTTATATAAGAATCTATAGTAATAAGATAGCTAATAAAGCTATAAAGAAAGTAGCTTACTTAACTCCTCTTTCTAGCTTCTACTTCTTACTCTATACTACTATACTTAATTATAAGGCTAAGAAGATAGGAATTAAGCTTATAAATTAACTCTAGTAAACTACGCTCCTAGATACCTATAAGAGGCTAGGTCTTACTTCCTAGTTCTTAAAGCCTAGAACTCTTAAGCTACTAAGAGAGGTCCTAGCTTAGCTAATTATAGCTTATACTAGCTATAGAGACTTTATAGTATACTACTTTCGCTTCTTCTACTTTAATATACTTCTAGAGTTAAGAAACTATAAATATAAGAAGGTAAAGATATAATTCTATCTACTCTTTTATAAGCTTATAAATAATAAGAACCTAAGGCTATTAGCTAAGGCTACGGGAAAGCCTTAACTCCTCTTTAGACTTAGGTCTAAGAAACTCTTTTATAAGGTTTATACTAAGACTAAATTCTTTATAAAGATCTATCTCTTAAGATAGTTTAATTACTTCCTCTCTCTCTACTCTCTTATACTTTTATATATCTTCTTTATTTTCTTCTAATTTATTAAACTATTTAAAAATAAGAGCTATTTTAAAAGTAGAACTTCTCTTTAAACTATCTTTTATAAATTAGCTTACTCGTTTATACCCTCTATAGCCTAGAGCACCTCTCTAGCGTCATTTGCCCTCCTTTAGAACTTTTTAGGACCTAGACCACGCGATCTAGACTCCGCCTAACGTTAAATAGTAATAAATAAATAAATAAATATATCTCCTAATACGGCTTCTACCTTTCATCCCGCCTGGGTCACTTCAAAGTTGATCTAATAGCACGTGAGTGGATAAGAACAGAGTTGTTAGAAAAAAATACTACTTCAAAGAACTAGAATTCAATCCGCTTGCTACCTCCAATGCCGTTGGAGACTTTATATAAAAGACCACCTCAAAGCTCTTCCAACAAGAGCCTAGTACTCCTTTAATTCTCTTTATATATCTACATCTAGCAAATAGCTTACTTCTTAGTATTTGATCTAAATAATAGTTATACTTATCCTATGGGAAAGACCTTTTTCCAACAGATTTACCCGGACTATCATTCTCCCCTCACCTCGTGCAACAACCAATCCCGACAATCGCCTCCTGATTTCCGAGTTCGCAATTTCGATTCCCGTTTTCGCACTTTCTCACATACAGACTCTACCTACCAACGTACGACAAAACCAGGTGATATGCACCGAATTTATCTTCGGCAAGTTAATTTACCTTTAGCAAGTTCCCATTTTATACCCAAGCAAGGGCTCTTTCAATTCTTCCCGTCGGGACTTCCACGCTTTGTGGACAGACGATGGGGCTAGGGAAAGAAAACGAGTAATTACTTACTGGCTGCTGGACGCTGTTTCGGGGTGTTTTCATACGAAATTCACCACGACCGCCGGCACCACAGGCACCGCCGGAGTGAGGAAAGTTACAGGGGGTTGGATGTGATGTGGTGGATGTTTGGCGCCTTCCCCGCACTCCACTTACCCCGGACCCACGCTGAAGGACGGGGCGGTTGGACCACTGAAATGTGACGGGTGACGGAAGGACGTCCCAGCGAACTAAGTACAGGCTCCTGCTAATTCACCTCCTCCTTGTTTGGGAGAGGAGGAGAGGAGAGGAGGCTCTGAGAGCGGTTGTCAATGGGGTGGTTTCCTTCCAGTGGTCCTCCGACTCCTCCCTTCGTTGTTCATGCTAGCTCACTATCACTACGTGGAAGCTTGGTACCTTCGTCTGCTCCCCTCAATACCCAACAACAGATCTCCTCCACCTTGACACAAGCACGGGTATCTACTACACATTCACTGCAGGTGGTACTGTTTGGATCTAACCTCTCCGGTGGTGCCGGCACATTCACTCGA
Source organism: Hymenoscyphus infarciens (assembly GCA_001414345.1). NCBI lineage: Eukaryota > Fungi > Ascomycota > Leotiomycetes > Helotiales > Helotiaceae > Hymenoscyphus > Hymenoscyphus infarciens. The sequence goes on along the minus strand of LLCB01000189.1, from coordinate 101,839 downwards.
GGGAGAGACTGAGAGACTGAGAGACTGAGATACTGAGAGACTAGGCAGCATACTTGTACCATCTATTTCACCCCATCATAACCGTTTCCACGAGCTACTAGTACTTTACGAAACACGCAACAGATGCGAGCTCCTACTCCTAACAACTCGTCGCCTTCCACGACAATCTCACGATACTTTCAACCATGATACGCTCATCGACTATGCGGCCGATGGCATTCCACTGTCGAGCTGCTCTTCGTACAGCCGCGGCGTCGAAACGTTCGAGTCTTGGGTCTCTTGGTAAGTTTAATCTAGGCAGCTGTTTCTGTGTTTCGGTACACATTGTGCCAAATGGCTTGGGACAATTTAAACTATGGTTCGACAAAGTTTAGGAGAATGAGAACTGGCTTTCTTCAATGTCCTAAACCTTTTCGATTAATAGCTCCGATTGTCCGAGAATATCTCACATAAGAAGATGGGGGGTGCCGAAGAGCAATGGCCAAACTCCTGGCAAGAATCGGTAGCTTCTTGATACAAATAATAGCTAACCATGAATGACAACAGCACGAAACGTACGCCTCCTTTACCAACCCTCCAAGAACTGGGCAGCTCATCGAAAGTCGATTCATCCCCAAGTTACTGCCCTCGTACCCTACAGAAACGCTTCAGTCGAAACAGACACCCCCTCCGAAGTCGTTGTTCCTCCCGTTCACTCGACTCCATATTCAGAAATTACAATAGGAGTCGTCCGTGAAACCTACCCCAACGAACGCCGAGTAGCAATAACTCCCCAAAATGCAATCCTCCTCCTCAAGAAAGGGTTCAAACAAATACTCGTGGAGCGTGGTGCTGGAGCCGAGGCACAATTCACGGATGAGGCATACGCAAAGGCTGGCGTGACGTTGACAGATAGTAAAACTGTCTGGGGGGACAGTAACATTGTCCTCAAAGTCCGGGCCCCAAGTATGGACGGGGAATTGAGTGAGATGGACCTGTTGAAAGACGGCTCAACTTTGATTTCTTTCATATATCCTACGCAAAATAAGAATGTGGTGGAGAAATTGGCGAATCGCGGGACGACTTCTTTTGCGATGGATATGATTCCTAGAATTTCTAGGGCGCAGGTTTTCGATGCATTGAGGTTTGTATTCCTCCACCGGGTAAATTTACAGACCCAAGCTAACATAAGTGTAGTTCCATGGCGAATATTGCTGGGTATAAAGCTGTTTTAGAAGCTTCGAATCAATTTGGTAGATTCTTGACTGGTCAGGTCACTGCTGCAGGGTAAGTCAAAGGATGTTGTTGTGTTACTGTTACATGCATTTGCTAACTCGCATACAGGAAGGTAATCCGATTCTGCAGTACCCCAATCTCGCAATGGACAATAAAAGCGGCAGTAAAAGCCCTCTATACTTCTCGTTGTTCCAACTATCTAGGACAATTAAAGTTCATTGTTCCAATTATCTAGGATGATTTTAAATTGTTCCAAGTGTTTAGGATAAATTACTTGAATTGCCCAAGAAAGTTGGAACAACGAGAGCTAGGTAGGCAGGTACGAGCCTGAAGTATTTACTGCCACTTTTAATGTCCATCGCGTGTCAATATCGATTCTTGTACTAACTATAGTCAGATTCCACCGTGTAAGGTCCTTATTATCGGGGCTGGTGTTGCAGGTTTAAGTGCCATCGCCACTGCACGTCGCATGGGGGCTGTGGTACGAGGATTTGATACTCGACCTGCGGCACGTGAGCAAGTTCAATCTCTAGGAGCTGAATTCATAGAAGTCGAGATTGAAGAAGATGGCTCCGGAGCTGGTGGATATGCAAAAGAGATGTCTAAGGAATTCATCGAGGCCGAAATGAAATTATTTCTTGAACAATGTCGAGAAGTAGATATCGTTATCACTACCGCTTTGATCCCGGGAAGACCCGCTCCCAAGTTGATTACAGAAGAGGTAAGCATTGCAGCATGCATATGCGAACGCGGCCAATGAGACGTGCTGTCAGCTCTATGGCGATTACCCCGTCTATCAATCAAATCAAACGCTGACCGCAATTCTAGATGCTGAGCGCCATGAAACCTGGTTCCGTGATAGTTGATCTTGCTGCAGAGGCAGGGGGGAATTGTGTGGCTACCCAGCCAGGGAAGCTCGTTGAGCATAAGGGTGTTACGGTGATTGGTGAGTTTTCAGATGCCTTGCAGTAGTCGCATGTCTCTTACCTACTTTTTCTAGGATATACCGACTTGCCATCCCGACTACCGACGCAATCATCAACCCTGTATTCAAATAATATCACTAAATTTCTCCTTTCTATGAGCCCGGAAGAAAAGAAGTTTGGAGTTGATTTGAAGGACGAGGTGGTTCGAGGATCTATCGTTACTTACAAGGGGGATATCGTCCCTACAGCCCCACGACCTGCACCTCCACCTGCACCGGTGAGAAAGACATTACCTACCGAAGAGGCGGCTGCTACTTTGGCGATTACACCATGGCAGAAAACTTCGCGAGAAGTAGCAACGGTTACAGGAGGAATGGGACTTGCTCTCGCTCTCGGAAAAGCAACCGGACCCATTTTCATGGGAAATGTCTTTACGTTTGCGCTTGCTGGACTTATTGGCTATCGCACGGTCTGGGGAGTGACTCCTGCTCTTCACTCTCCGCTTATGAGTGTTACCAATGCCATTTCAGGTAAGGAGGGCTGCTAAGCTAGATAGATTATTGCTAACCGAATATTAGGAATGGTGGGTGTTGGCGGTTTCTTCATCATGGGCGGCGGAGTCTTGCCTCACACGATACCACAAGCACTCGGTTCCCTCTCGGTGTTGTTGGCATTTGTTAATGTCTCTGGTGGATTCGTGATCACCAAACGAATGCTTGATATGTTTAAGCGACCTACCGATCCACCCGAGTACCCATGGCTTTACGCAATTCCGGGCGCCGTGTTCACAGGAGGATATCTAGTTGCTGCAAGCACCGGCATGGCTGGTCTTGTCCAGGCTGGATATCTGACTAGTAGTCTTTTATGTATCGGATCGCTCTCCGGATTAGCTTCTCAAGCAACAGCTCGACAAGGAAATATTCTGGGTGTCCTTGGTGTCAGTTCTGGTATTCTGGCATCACTCGCTGCTGTTGGCTTCCCACCTGAGGTCTTGATACAATTCGCTGGAGTTGCTGGAATCGGCAGTATCCTCGGTATGCTACCTCAAGCTCGTTCTTTTGGAATTTGCTAATTGTTCCAGGATTATTGATTGGTCGTAGAACTACGGCTACTGATCTCCCACAGACTGTCGCTGCCTTGCATTCAGTCGTAGGTTTGGCTGCAGTGTTGACAAGTTTCGGTAGTGTAATGGCGCACATCGGGGATATCTCCACTTTACATTTAGTCGCAGGTTACTTGGGCGTTCTCATCGGTTGGTGGCCCCCATTCCTTTCCTCGATTGTATTCATAACCAACGATAACTAGGTGGTGTAACTTTCACCGGATCCGTTGTCGCGTTCCTCAAACTTGCAGGTCGCATGTCGTCGAAGCCCATTCGACTTCCAGGCCCACGACATGCACTTAATGGCTCTCTACTTGGACTCAATATCGCTACGATGGGCACCTTCCTTACAATGGCTCCAGGTGCTCCGGTGATTGCCGCATGCTGTTTGGCGGGTAACGCAGTACTTAGTTTCTTGAAGGGATACACGACGACTGCTGCAATTGGCGGAGCCGATATGCCTGTTGTCATCACGGTGTTGAACGCCTATTCAGGATTCGCATTGGTTGCCGAAGGATTTATGCTCGATAATCCATTGCTCACGACTATCGGTTCACTTATAGGAGTCTCTGGTTCTATTCTTTCGTACATTATGTGTACAGCAATGAATCGAAGTCTCACGAATGTCCTCTTTGGTGGAATTGCTCCGGTCGCAAACGATGACTACAAAATCGAAGGAGCCATTACGAAGACCAATGTTGAGGAAGTGGCAGATGCTCTAGCGACAGCTGAAAGCGTCATTATTGTGGTGGGCTATGGAATGGCAGTAGCGAAAGCTCAGTACGCCATATCGGACATCACCCGAATGCTAAAGCACAAAGGCGTAAACGTGCGCTTTGCAATCCACCCCGTCGCAGGAAGAATGCCCGGCCAATGCAACGTCCTCCTCGCAGAAGCTAGCGTTCCATACGATAGTACGTTTCCCTACCCCCTGCCCCCTTCCCCCTTTCCTTCCCCTTCTTACTAACCGCAAAACAGTCGTCCTAGAAATGGACGAAATAAACGACGACTTCAACGAAACGGACCTCACTCTAGTAATCGGCGCTAACGACACCGTCAACCCTATCGCTCTCGAGCCGGGAAGTAGTATCGCTGGTATGCCGGTGTTGCATGCATGGAAGAGTAAGGGGGTTGTGGTTATGAAGAGGGGGATGGCGAGTGGGTACGCGGATGTGCCGAACCCGATGTTTTTCATGCCGGGGACGAAGATGCTGTTCGGGGACGCAAAGGATAGTTGTGATGGTATGTTTTCCTTCTGTGTTGGGTTCGAGGGAGTGGACAGGGGGTGGAGTGTGGGAGGGGGAGAGGGAGGGGTGAGAGGGAATTTTTGCTAACTTTGGATTTAGCTATCAAAGCTGCGCTGGAGGCGAGGAATAAGATGTATGATGTTTAGGTCTGCATCGGTGATGTGGTCTGGTATGTTCCCCTTCTCATCATGCACTTTACGGGTTTTTCTGATTCCTGGAATAGTATAGTGGATACGTAGACCTTGTGAAGGAAGACACTGATCGATGTGTGGTTTTTGAGAGATGAGAGGAGATGTGTTTTTTTTTTTTTTTGATATTTTCACTGAGAGGTTCTCTTCGTTTAGCATCTTGAGTCTTTTTGCATTGCATTGCATCGCATTGCCCTGCAGGCTACATCGCATCGCATCGTTATTTATCCCTTCTCTCTTTTTTTCTTTTTTTCCTTATTCGTTCTTTGAGTGTGGCTGCTTTGCGTTGCGAATATGCATTTGGGGATTATGTTCAGTAGGAGAGGAATTCGAGAGGGTTGTTGGGCTTGCTTGGTTACCGGATTTTGGTTACCGGGTTTTGGGATAGGGAGGCTGGCGGGTTGATCTTGGGGAGAGGAGAGTGGAAAATATTATGACTTTCTTCCTGGGGAGAGTGGGTTTTGGTGATTTCTTTCTTTTGTGATAAGTTGTTATTTATGAGGGGCCTAGCGTGAGTTTGGAAGCTTGTGTGTCCCTTTTTTTCTTTTGGCAGAGAGGGGATGGGATGGGATGGGATAGGATGAGGTATTGCTGTTGGGTGAACACCTTTATACTTGATGTTTATTAGTTAAGAAGGGTTGATTTTAATGTGTTTTGAGGCGGAGGGTGTTAGTAGGTTACCTACTGATTGTTAAGCTTTTGTTATATTTTTTTGGAGTTTTGCTAAATCCCCTGACCCTTTTGACTAAATCGCCTAATCTAACCAAATTAGGACATTTCCCAGTCGCGAACACCACCAAAGTACAAAATCATATATCACTAACCCTTATCCCTACCCCTAACCTATACCTGATCCCTAACCCTAACCCACACCCGATCCCTAACCCTAACCAACCCTAACCAACCCTAACTAACCCTAACCTCAAAAACCAGGTCACTATCTCTTAGAATAGAGAATTAGTGTTATACGCTTATAATAAGAGTGCCTAATCGGGTTAGAGTTAGGCGATTTAGTCAAAAGGGTCAGGGGATTTAGCTGCATTTGGTGAGTGACCTGCGAATAGCCGGGGTTCCTTGAATTCTTTTACTATTATTAAATACAAATACAGCTATTTAGAGATGGTTTGCACAGTGCTAGTTAGTAAGAAGATGAAGTAGAACGTAAGTTACTAGGTAAGCTGGGGGTGGGGAGTACGGTGGAAGTTTTGAAAAGATAAGGTAATGTGAAGGGTAATTAGTGGGTTACTTAGGTACTGATTGTCTCTATATTAATTTTGTTACTATTTGGAGGTGCCCTATGGATGGCAGGAGTCTCTAAACTAATACTTGGAGCGAACTGGCGAGAGAGAGATGGAGGGGTGGTTACTGTTGGGGATGGGGATGGGAGGATTAGGTAGTTAGTGTTAGGTACGGAGGTCGGCTGGTAAGCTAGGTTAATGCCGAGTAGGCTGTTATTTATTTGAGGGCCAGAGCGATGTTGTGAGTAAGAAAGTGTCGAGTAAGCCTCGGGTAAGCCACGGGTAAGCTATTATATTTCGGGGCTAAAAAATGCTACGGGTATTCTAACACTTGTCGTATAAGCTATAAATCTCGAGTAGACTAGGTATCACGTTTAGAGAGTAAGCTAGACAACTTCTAAGTAGGCTACGGTTTATCAAGTAACCTACCTAGTAAATCCTCGAGTAAGCTAGATATTATATTTAGAGGCTAAAAGTAGAGTTACGAGTAATCTAAAAAAGTATTAAGTAAGCTAGTATAGTATTAAGTAAGCTAGGGTTTATGTTTAAGAGTAGTTAAAAAAGGATATTATAAGTAAGATTATAAGTAAGCCGAATAATTATTAAGTAGGCTTATATATTATCGAGTAAGCTAGTAGCTAGATTTAGTATTTAAGAGCTAAAAAAGAGAAATCTCTAATTCACTAGTTTTCAAAGATATAAGCTATAATAGGTAGTAGAAAACTTAGTAAAATCTTTATTACTAGTACTATCTATACTATACTATTAAGAGGCTAAAATAAGCGAGATATATTTGAGAATTCCTCTAAGAATACTTAATATAGATATTACTCTCTAGAGCTTAGATAGGTATTATCCCCTCTCTCTAGAACTAAATATAGAGTATATAGATATTTAGTATAGTATAGCGGCCGTACGATTATATTTACTTAAGAGAGAGAGAGAGGTAGTATAACGTACCTAGTCTTAAGTGAGATAAGTGAACTAAAATTAACTAGATAAGTCTTAAAAGACTTATTAATCGTTTAGCTCTACCTCTTACCTAATCCGCTTCGTATATTAAGTAAGAGAGGACAATATAATAAAACTAGTAATACGACTACTTTTAGTTTATACTAAAATCCGTTATTTTTAAAAATATATAATAAAATAATAACGCTTTATTATATTCTAATTTCAATTAGAATCTCTTATTTTAAACTTAATAAATAGAAAATATATAAAGTAAAAGTTATCTAGCTAGTATCTATCTAGTTCTTAAATCTAACTTCTAAGAAAGCTACTACTAAATCTCTAGAAAAATTTAGTAAAGCCTAGAATATAGAAGCTATAATTATATTTTAAAGATTAAATATAAGTTTAAAATATATATTAATAGTAGGAACCTATTAGAGTAGTTTTAGTAGCAAAGGTAGGGAGTTATTAGAGGCTAGTTAAGGCGATTTTGGTGTAAACTAAAAGTGGTCGTATTACTGGTTTTATCGTATTACGAAGAGGATTGGGTGAGAGGTGGACCGAGCGATTAGTTGATTCAGGAGGGGGTTTGGTTGTTTCGTTGTATGGTCTTGGGGAGCCATGCGTTACTCGTGAGTAAAGCTTCTTGATTAAAGTTGTTAGTGTTAGTGCTTTTCGTAGGTTACCCACGAAGATCAAGCTTCGAGTTTTTCTGGTTCGGCTTGGAGAGCTGGACTTTTGGATCTCGTGGAATTCCAACACAACCTTTTATGATTGCGACTATGGTCTTGCCTTATTTAAAGTGGCTCGGGTACTTCGGTGAGGGTATTGCATACCCGGGGATGCTGTCTGTCATCCCGTACTAGGAGCTAACACCCGATGAAAATTTCGTTAAATACTTTTCGTGAAATAGTAAACCGGGCCTTATTTGAAAAGCGGTAGATAGAGTCTGAAACTGACGGAGGATATATTGACAAGAGCCCTGCATAAAATAAGAAACATCATATAAACATATTGATGCGTCCCTGGAAACCCTCCACAAAGTCCCGTCAAAATCCAGTCCAGACCCCGCATTCCCCCCCCCCCTCCAGAACCCAACCCAAGTTCTTCCTCATCTTCCATAAACTCCCATGAAAGAATCCCGCCATCCGTTAACACCCTGCTTTCCATAAAGCCATCAAACCAAAAGAACCGTGTTTTTGGAAGCCTTCTTCGCTGGTGCCGCTGGTGCCGTCGTGTTTACAACAGCTGTCCCATTCGCAGAAAAGGTTTCGGCTTTCCCGGCTCCTGGTCCAGGTGCGGCGCCCATATTTGCACAGGTTGGATCCTTTTTCTTGCCCTTCCCAGAAAGATCGTCGCAATTTCCGTTTCCATCACATTCGCCACGATTGCTATTGCATAGTTCGCCGGCGGGGAGACCTGCGCGTGGGAGGAGACTTGATTCCGGGGCTATGTTTTTTTAGTTTGGGAACGAACTCGAAGTAATAAATGTGAAAAACGTACCAGCAACAGCTCCCAAGGCGAACACAGCGACCAGAAGTGTGATTGGTTGAAACTTCATCTCGACTTTGGGACTCGAATATTTCACAAAAAATGTATCGATTGTTTGTTTCTCCTGATTTTTAGATTTTAAAAAATCGGAACCCAAAATTGCCTCAAGCACAGCCGAGTCCAAGAAATGATATTCGTACCCGACGAGTGAATATAGAAGGTAAAAGGCTGACGGAGAAAGCAAGGATGATATAAAAAAAGCACAAATAAAAGAATGACTGGTGGCCCCAAAGAAGATCCTTAGTGAAATATCTCGTCAGATATATACAGTTTGTCTAGTCAATGAAAGAGTTGCACCCAAGCAAATCCCAAGAGGATTTTGGACAGAGAGTGCTTCGGTCTGTAATATAAACGATCCAGCGAAACCATCTGATGCACTAGCCTCCGTTTCATCCTCCATTTCAGACGACAATTCCTCGCACCACTCACACGCCATTTCCGCAAGCTCCTGTCTCTAACACCACAGAAATCAATCCACTTTCCTCGCATCAAGTAGGTATTTTTGGGTCTCAAAATTTTCCGCATAAGAGTTGCGCAGGGAAAACCCTTGTTTCACACGAGGCGAGCACAGGGATCTTTGTTTCCGATGAAGGACGCATGAGATTCGGACTTCTAGAAACTGGGGATGAGCGATTTAGATTCCGTCTGGGCGTGGCATCAGATGGAGGGGAAGGGGGTTGGGAAATTTTGATTGGACGCATACTGGCCAACGCGAACGCGAGATCTGACTCGTGAAACCGCAACCAACAGACTTTGGTCGGCTTTTGAGGGACGTGGAGGAAGGTGGCAAGATAACGGGGAAATAAGGTTGATCAGCGAGATGATTTGAAGACAGGTTGTACTATCCCCCCCCCTTAAGTATTTGTAAAGTGGGTCGAGTGGAGACTGGGGGAGGCTGTGTAAAGTCCTGGTAAGGTCAGGGTTTTTAGCCAATAGAAGCTTCTTTACCATTCTATTTTTTGACTTTGACTCTGCTTATTGGCTCAGCGCTCTGACATTACACAGGACCCGCAAAGTGGGGATTACATATACTTAAGGGGGGGGGATAGTACAGTAGATTACTTATGAAGGGGAAGTGAAAGTTAGGAAATCGGGCACCAAAGTCCGACAGTCCTCTCGCTAACGAAAGGGGTCTTCGCCCGTCTTGTCTACCGGTAGACTTCTGTTCTTCCAATCGCCAGACGAGTTTGAAATGTTCGCCTCAAGACAGGACAACGAAGTGGCAAGCGTATAAAGACGAGGTTACCAGTTCAGCGGTACGCTCCAGACTTACTCTCCCCCCTCGTAATTAAATGGAGAGTGCATAGACATTTAGTATGGCACAGCGGCCGTGCGCATACACTTAGTTCTGGGGGGAGTAACACTTGCCAGGACCCACTTTTTAAAGTTAATATCAAGAACTTGGATCTTTGACATTTCGGTTTTGGAAACCACGAACACGCACCCCGAAGGTTACACGGTCGGGTATTTTGGGTGTATCAGTGCGGGGTGGGGCATGCTGGGCTTACTACTGTACACATTTTGGACTCTAGACGCTAGTTATATATAAAAAATGAAACTATTACCTATTATCTACTCTAATACGTTGTACTGTAGATGCAGTAATAGGTTGGTCAGGGAGAGGGGCGTTTTCGTAGAGTTACTCTATCTTATTAGAGGATAACGAAGAGGCTATAATTGTAGTCCTTTAAGCAACCGGGATCTCTCTGCGATTCGTTTTTCGGTACGGAGCCTGCCGACCTTTGGTCTTAATGTGCTTAGTAGGCATATATATGAGAAAAAATAAAGTGTGGTTATTTAATAATAATATTTTAAAAAGTATATAATTCGTCTATTTTGGTGTTTTGAGGCCAGATAATGCTTACGCACGGACCCGCTACTCCCAAAATACCCGCCCTAGTAATCATTCTCTACTCCATACAGTACTACTAGCAGACGAAAATCAGCAAGCCTCCACAACTAGGACAAGTGATGAACAGGAAGCAGCCTCAAAGAAAACCACCATCTGCTGTCTAAACCAGACATGTGTAGATTACGAACAACAAAAGATGGGTGGCTAATGTCGAAGGCTTAGCATTTTGGTCGCTGGCCACCTCACAGTACGTTCACATTCTTATTCAGAGCCCTGCTTCGTGAAAATTAGCGGCTCCCTTTGCTACCTGGGAGGTAAAAACATTTCTAAAAACGACAAGAACATCACAATCCATTTTACAAAAGTAGAAAAAAGGCACAAATTGTTCATCCAATACACGCACAAGATGACAAGGAAACTAATAAGGGGGAAAAGGAATTAGAGAAACCACCAAGACGTTTCAGGATTCCCCGAAGCCGGATTCATCTTTCCTTCGCTTAGCGATGAAGCGCGAAACGAACCAAAAATGCTTGCCTTGCGAATCCCACGCGAATCGTATAGAGTTAGTCAGCGAAGTCTACTTTTAATTGGAACTGGCTTCTTTACTCTTCCAAGTTGCTTCTGTTGGGTGTTATTACATTCGTCTCTCTGGGCCATGGAAAGGTCTGCTTTTATCTTGCTAGATTTGTATGCTATTCGTATGCAGAGTGCAAAAGTTGTAAAGTTGGCTGACTTATTGACTATGCAGGTACATGATTCATGAGGCACCAAGTCCCCCGCTTCATAAGTGTATGAATAAGCAACATTCACATAACATATTCGCTCTTGATGAACAACTCTTCAATGGTGTCTCCCCATCTCTCCTTACCAACCCCCCGCAAAGTTTGTAATGTTTCTTCCTCTGGTCTCCTCTTTGTATCAAACAGATAAAATCTCAGTCTTCAGGACTTATGCTCTTTACTTGGAGCAGAGTACATGATCACGAAATCCATCACGAAATCCCACCTCTCACTAGTATCGTGATGGAGGGGCGCTGGACCGACTGTCAAATCCGCGGATATTAAAGATGGCATCAAACACAAGCCTTTTGCAAAAGCAAGCAATAGTGGATTGAGTCGCGAACTAGGCACAGAGCGAAAGGCTTCGTTTAGATTGTCGCGAGAGATTAGATATCTGGGGTTTTCTCTTGAATCTTCCGAGTCCTCCGAATCCCATTCGTCGTCGTCAGGGGCTTCAGGCTGTGTCTGTACCCTGTGCACAACTGCTGGATCTTCACCAGAAACATCAATGAAGTACCAGTGACCGGATGGTGAAGCCAGATCAAGCTTAATTTCCAATTTCTCTAGCCTTGGCCAAATCGGGGCAGACTCGGTCAAAGTCTGGTTATTGTGTGACCAAAAGAGGGCGGAGTCAAAGGTCCCCTTAAGCTTCAAAGCTGCGAAGTTGGTAATTTTTGGTTTGATGGCGCCTCATAAGGGATAGGAAGACACATTTCGAGAGGGCAGAATCCGGCAGATGCGAATCTTGCGCGAACAGCAGTGGGCGGATCTTCCAAAGTATTCGTATCGCATATAAACCAATCGAAGCTCTCAAAATTAGGTAGTTTTGAGCTTATGTCCACAAGATTTGAGGAATCAAAAATTCGGCCCCCATAACAGTTGTTTATTGAAGTAACATTTTTCACGAAAGGTAGAGTGTCTACTCGGCGGAGTCGAATAAGCGACCACTTATATCTATTGCCTAACACATCACGCCTCTCAATTCTTCGAAATTTTCTTTCCGACGTAGATTTGGAACAAGCTCCATCAGGGTCTGAGTGTGAGGTTACTTTGTTGATGTTGAGAGAGAGGTTCCCAGGTAAGGTGTCATTCTCCCACGACTCGAGATAACAGTATCGAGAGTCCGAAGCCACGGTGCCGGGAGGGCCTTGCGGAGCAGCATAGGGCGCGTATGAAGGTAGAAATCGGTGTAACATAAAATGTAAAAGCCAATATAAATCCCAAATTAAAAGCAAAAATACAGCTTAAGGCCATTGAGGGAGGGTGAACAAACAAGAAGCCCAAAAATACATCAAGAAGTTTCAGTTGCAAAGTAGCATCCGAACAAATCACTCATTCCTTTGGAACTTGAAACCCACACAAACGTGGGAGTTAGCTAAACCACCCAAAAGTCTGATACAGCAGGGTAGAGTAGCAACTTTCAGTGCTCAAGAGCTACTCTAAGCGGCCATGGTTAGGAATGTACGACCGGTCTGTACTAAGGTTATGATCACGGATATTGTATCACGGAAAGCCCTCCGAGCCAATAAGTCACCCAGAGTAGGGGCAGAGTAGAGAAAGAGTGTTTAGTAAGGTCTCCCTATCCCACTCGACTCTACTCACTCCTCTCGTTTTGGACCCACATTGGGAACTCGAAACTTAATCAAAGATCGAGGCGGATATTGACATCTATTTTTGATTCATCGGAGAGCCAACCCGCCAGTAAAAACAAAGGCTAAAGGTGAGCAAAATAAACTACAAGCCAGTCATCCTAAAATCAACCTAAATCCCTCCCAATAATACCGAAAAACTTAAGCCTTGTTTGCACCAGACTCTCCACTGTTCTTCGCACGCTCACCATAAGACTTAGTGGCGTAGTCTCCCTGGTAGACAATCAAATCTTGTGGACGGTAATCGTGTTTACCACTGAGGTAGCTTTCAAGAATAGCCTGTGTACCATCGGCGTAACGCTTTTGAGCATCGAGCGAGGTACCCGACATGTGTGGAACCATTGCGTTTCCACCACCGAATGGGTTCTTGGCGTATCGGAGAACGTGGTCCTTTGGTGCTGGTTGAGGGAACCAGACATCACCACCATAACCACGGAGGTGACCGGTTGAAAGTGCCTCAGCGACATCTTCTTTGACAACAATTGCACCACGGGCAGTGTTAACAAGCCATGAACCTAATAGTTGTTAATATGATTCAAATAGAGTTGCAGCATTGAAGCTTACCCTTCTTCATCTTGGAGATCAACTCCTTGTTGAATAGACCTCGAGTCTTCTCGTGAAGTGGGCAGTTGATGGTGACAACGTCACATTGTGCCAACATCTCCTCGAGGTTCTCAACACGTCTGCATCCAATCTCCTTCTCAATTTCTGGCTTTAATGGTTGGTAATCAAAGTATAGGAGCTCCTTGCAGTCGAATGGCTTTAGTCTTCTCAAGACACGCTCACCAATTCGGCCAACAGCGACTGTACCGACAACCTTGCCCTCCAAATCGAATTCGTTCTTGGCGGCGGCAGCTACATCCCACTCACCAGCCTGAATCTGCTCGTGTGCTGGAACAAAGTTTCGGACGAGAATGAGGATAGTCATAACGACGTGCTCTGCGACTGAGACGACGTTGGATCCGGTAACCTCAGCGACTGTGACACCTCCATTTGTCTTGTTGGCAGCGTTCAGGTCGACGTGATCCGATCCAATACCAGCAGTAATAGCGAGCTTCAAGTTCTTAGCCTTGGCCAGGCGTTCGGCGGTAAGGTAGCCAGGGTGGAATCTAGCAAGTGGTTAGCCAGGTTAAGTAATTGGAGGTTGAGTATATGTACGGCGTGGTGATGATAACTTCAGCATCAACTAGTTCCTGATCGAACTTTGAGTTTTCACCTTCCTTGTCGGATGTGGTGACGAGAGTGTGTCCTGCATCCTCGAGCCATTTTCGGATGCCAAGCTCGTTCTCAGTTGTGCCTAGGAGTTCTGGGACCTTGAATTGAGTCAGAATTGAGCTTGTCTGTGGGGATTGGACCAAATACATACTTCATCGGCATGTTTGCCACCATCGTATAAGACAAGAAGTACCTTGACCTTCTCGCGAATTCCAGTCAGCTTCCTGATTCCTCCAATATTGTGGTGCTTGAGAGCTTGGGCTCCGCGGAATAACAGTCGAGCAGATGGTGGTGTCGCTCTCGTAGTAGAAAACGATGCCACCGCTGAACGACATGCAATTCGGCAGATGGGTCGGGTGAGAAATACCATTGTGAATTGTTAAAAAGGGCTGTTGATTCGTTCGAGGAAGGTGTGCTGCTGTTGAAGTAGTACAAAGATGAGGTGCGGGGGTTCGGAGGAAGGTCGCAATGTGCTAGTGCAGCCTCGACGTCAGTGATATATACATAAAAAACAAGTATTGGTGGAGGAAAACATGGTGCAGGGAAATTCATATGCTGATTGGTGAATTGTCTCCAAGCAAGACGTACCTTTCTGGTGTTTGTGTTTGACGTGAGGATTAGGGAGGATAGTTGAGAAGGGGGGAGTTGAAGAAGGTTTCAGCTTCCGGGGTGTGCCTTCCTTCTTTATAACTCAAGGTAGCAAACAAAATGTGTAGCCCCCCCTCTATCCCCCTCTATCCCCCTCTCACCCCCTCTTCTGCGGCCACCATTTCCACCCATCATCCGCCAAATTACGTCTCGCTTTCGTAGCGAACTCCACTTGGTGATGTACGCACGACGATATTGGCCCAGTCCAATCATGCAGAAATCCGGTCCCTAGTCCCACGTCTCCGACGAACCGCGGGAAAATGGTCTTACAGAGGGAATTGTGTCATCACGGCATCTCGACCGGAATTGGCTTCGTTGTTTACTCGGCGAGTTCGGTATGTGCATTCCAGCGAAGCTCAAGGGACATTGAAAGCTGCTTCATACTCATTTCTCAGCCATTACGACTGTTTCAATCCTCTAAAAAAGCTGTCAAGAACCTTTGGAAGGTACGAAAATCCCCAAATCAAAACCAATATAAAGGCTATGCAGGCAATAGGGTATTTTGGAGTTGGTGGTTGAACAAGGGAGTTTCCCCTCATCTTCCCCGCCAGCTATCGATAGGCGGTGATGTTTCGGAGAACTCGGAAGTTCTCTCGGCATCTTTCCGATTCATCTCCCACCAGATATCTTGTTTGCTTGTCTCCGCTTGAAGTTGGTACATGTTGACAAATTGATACGTACTTCTTTAGAAAAGAATCAACCTATTGCGAGTCCGGGAAAGGTTCCAAGTAGTCGGTTTCCCCTGAATCCGAGACTTGCTATGCCAAACTACCAGCAATGCAAACAGAATGCTCAGGATTTAAAACTTGGCTTCTCTCCACACATTATCTCAATTGCGGGGTAACACCCAATAGACCCTCAGCTAGAGGCACACTCCGGAGATTTCTCCTTTTGACAAGGTCTAAAATGACCTGGGGGCGAGGGGCAACAGGTACGAAAAAGGAAAACTTTCCCATCTTGTCCTGAAAGATGACCTTATTCCCCACTCGATAATAAGGATGAGAGACAGATCAAGTAAAAAGCAACAGCTAAAGAAAGAACAACGAGAACTGGCAGATACTCAAAATCCCGATCCGACAACTTACATTTCCCAATAGTTTAGCCTCCCATGTTTCCAATCTGCTAAAATTCCAACATCGTAAGAACTCAAGTCGCACACTAATTGCTGACTAGACTAGCAACCAGTGGCTAAATAGAACGATATTGCTTCGCTGTGCCTCGATCGGGTCATTGAACCCGCTATTGTGATCAGCGCGTATTATATTAGAAACTGCGTAGAAATGGAGACTTTCGCATCGATGTTGAAAAGAAGTCGTTCTCGCGTTCAAAACAATCGATGCTGGATGAAGTTGAGGGGAGCGCGTTGTTTTCGCGATCAAGTTCCTCCGGGTGTTTGTCGATCACGTGATTATAGAAGCTTCTCACTCTCGGTCCTTGAACAAGGTTGCTCACTTTCAATAACCAAAGGTCGTATTGAACAGCTTTTCCATTTTCACTTCTTACAAACTTCCTTCACAAATCTTGTCAGAAAGTCCGCGTGATTCCCAACCTCGTCGTCGACCCCAAGGTTTCATCCTCCCTGTTTCCAGTCCCAGCAACTCGTCTCAAAATCCAGGGTCCTCAGAAAACCCGTTTCAATGAAGCATCCACATCAGACATCTCTCCACAATGTGATCACCTCCTACAAAAATGTTTTCTCAGGCCACCATTCCTCCGCAAGAGTCAAAGTGCGACCAGGAATATGTATGTTTCCACTCACTATGTCGGCAGTTTTCACCTGTTTCTGGTCAAACCCAATTCGGAGTACGGAGTGCTGTACCTTTATTGAAAGTTCAAAATTTCCTCAGTGAAAAGTCAAGAAAATAACTCCTATGCATGATATATTTTAGATAGTGTAACAGATCGAGATCTTAAAAATGGTAATTGACTTTCGTCAATTGCTAAATGGGGTATACAGGGCTATTATATAGCAAACTTCCGTCATCTCGCATTCCATCTCACCTTACACGTTCTCCAGGTCAAAGATATTCCTCTTATGAAATTGATAGACTTTGAAGACTCAAATTCTCTCTCAATATTTCAAATGCATCACTTGATTCCAAATATAGACTCACTCTGGCACAACACTCCCGGAAAGAAGGAAGACCTTTCAATGTGGCAGCTTTAAATCCTTCCCCGAAACCACCATTAACGTCTACCGGTTAGACCCATCAACTCTCCTTCGTCTCCTCGTCTACGTCCTCAGACTTCCAACTCCACGTGCTCAGCACACATACAAAACCCTCAACCACCTAGCAAAAAGGTAAACTAAAAGCAAAAAACACAAGTCTCCTCCCATTCGTCCCCTCGCATCCTCGCATCGCTCACTCATCCATCCGCCCGATCCCCGATTCCCAAAACAGGACAGAAGTATATTTTTGTCAGGATTAAGCCTCTTCACTGACTAAGTTCACTCTTGGGAGGAACTCTTCTTTCGGCAATGGTCGGTGGTCTGTCTTCTGGAACTGGTATAAAACCGGTATACCCAGTTGAGTTCCCCGGCTACGCTACGCAACACCAGTGCTTCGGTCGGCGATGAGAGTCATGGACCAAGACGTGGACGATTCGCGCTTGCGAAAAGAGAGGACGTACTCCGTAGACAAAAGTATGTGGAGTAATGAAGATGAGATTAGATCACGAGGAAGTCACATGTGTAGGCATAGAGAGGGATATATGATGATAGGCAAATGAAGGTATCATTGATTTATAGTTAGGATAGATAAGTTGAACAGACCAGGACAGGCTAATACTGTATACGAAAGCCCTTTTAGCTGCCCCTTCCATTCCTCTCAAATATGTATTCATCGCCACTCCAGTCTCCTCGTGACACCCTTCTTCCACCAAGCTCCGCCTCCCACACCTCAACCCCCAAAGATGAGAAACCATGCAAGCATCAATCCCATCACTTCATATACAAAGTAAGCTCCACGGGAGGTATCATAGTTCCAACGATCGCTCGTCCCACTCTTCGAGAGTAGACACGAATATCGTATCCAATACAAATAGACAAGAGGTAACTAGAAAATAAAAAAAAGATCGACCATATAAAAAGTGGCATAAAAAAGTAAAGACAAAAAAGGCCAGACCGTCAATCAAGAGGTATCATTAGAATAGAACTCCTTCCGTACAACAACAACTGCAACAACACATGGGATCTTTCTTCTGCTCCGTCCGTCTAAATATAGACAAGCAAAGACATTCATGTCGTGATAATACATGAACGTATCTTCCGAAGGTAGGATGATCACGATCCTTCGAAAAAAAAGCGCAAAAAAAAACAATGTCGAGACCGCTCTAAATCCCAAAACACCAAAAGTATATAGAGCAACACCCATTTACCCAAAAACACAAGCCTTGGCTCGGCAATTTTTTAGTGCGCTCGACCCAGGACAGAACCCAATGCAGTACTGTGAGAAGAAAAGTACTAGAATACAAAAAGAACCTTCATGCGAGCGAAGTTCTTTCATATCCATTCGTTTTTGCTTTCACCAGTTTTAGCTGGTGCTACAGGACTGCCGAGTGGGTTCCCCCTTAATGGACCGCGAGATAGGGAGACGGTTTTTGATTCTGGAGTCGTGGTCTCATCGGCTTTCGATAATGTCGAAGCTTTGGAGTCTGATCGGACCACTGAGGATTTGGCGGGTGAGTACACTGCAGGACTCAATTTCCAAACCTCTCCATCGGTTGTCTTAGGGAGATTTGCTTTTGGTGTTGGTGGGAGGGTTTTGTTGGCTGTCTGGTAGTTGACAGTTGTAGATTTGGGGCTCAGTCTAGGGCTTGTCGAGTTTCCGGGTCGACTAGGTGATATTGATCGAGGAGCTACCACGATATGTTGTGTTTCGAGTTTGAGTGGTGAAGGAGCAACGGACTTCGGTGCTGGTGTTGCTTTGTATGTTGTCGATGGGAGGCCGAGAGGCATCATGGAGCTATCTGGTTGTTGAGGAGGGAATCCTGATAACCGTAAACCAATCTGAACTGTTGCAGTAGAAATTGTCGATGAATCTCTCTTGTGACTTCGGCTGAAGATGCTCGGTGGTGGTGCTAGATCAGTAATATCATATATCGAGGTGGGTTCTTGTCTCGATTTTGGTAGGCCCAACTTATTGTCCGCCACTGGTTCAACAGGAAAGAGAGAGTATGATTGTTTCTTCGCGTGCCCTCGGTTGGCGTATGCAGGCTCTGGGTTTTTCAAAGTCTTCTGCTCAATGGCGTTTGGAAAGACGCTCTCGTTGAATCGTGAGGTTGGTGAAGGTTTGCTGAAAGTTGGGCTGGCGAGAGAATCCATACTAATAACCCGTCCCTTCTCGTCTCCGACTAAACCAGCTCGGCTATCGGCCCGCGATGGTAGTTCTCGAGCTGGTGTTCGAGGCCCGGAAACAGGCGACATTAATTGATTGTTAAATACCAACTCATTAGGTCCCCAAATTCTGATCTCATGCTTCTTCGTCATCCTTGATCCAACTGGTCCAAATGAAGTCGTAGCTGTGTTCGATCGTAAAAATAGTTGAAGTAGCCCACTGATCAATCCTGAAAGATTGACCACCACCGTTGCAATCATTGCTGCCTTCAAGTCTCCATTCCCGTTGGTGAGCGATGCAAACCATGGAATGACGAATGCCTTGGAAGTGTTAGCTAAGTGTGTTACGAAATACATACCAACTCAACTTACCAGAGAAAGTAAACCGAGTACCAAATAGTAAACCATTCTCGAGGCCGCGATTCTTTGGTGCTCATCAATCAAGTTGACATTTGACAAACGGAAGAAAATTGTTACCGCGCTCATAAGCATCAATACAGCGATGACTGATAGCATGATCAACCCTAAACTGCCATATCTCGTCAGATACCACATCAGCGATGCAAAGCAAGTGTCGTTCTCCGGGATCAAAAATGATGGAAGCCACGTCCCAATCAACATTAGCACAATAGTCACACAACATATCGTTACGTCGTGCTTTCCCCTGGCTTGAAATGGCATCGATCGTAAGGACCTAAAGGCGCATTCGAGTCCGAAAACTAATTGTATGTATGGTACGATGAAAAGTGCTGTGTCTGTTAGCAACCGCTTGACCCCTTCCAACAGAAAGTAACATACCAGGCCACAGCACTTGGGCAAATACTGAGCATCCTTTGACAAACAGTGATTCCAGACCCGTTCCTTGAACTCCTACGAACGCCAATCCTTGAATTGCAATTCCGATGGCTAGAATCATTGGAAAAGTCTCGGCCGGGTGCATTTTATTGATGCAAAATTTCCTGTCCCAATTAGCAACCATCCATCTGCCTGCCCCACTGATAACATACGTTGTCTTGAACTTTGGATTGCACCTCTTTGAAGCAATATAACAGTCGTACAGAATGCTCGAGGCTGTTGCCAACGCCGCCAATACATTAAATACTGCGAGAATTATAGTCGACTGTCGAACAGACTTGCTCTCCGCAAATACGAGCTTCTTAATCAACAGCCCAGTGGCATTACTGGCGCTGTCCGTCGCCCTCACATTTCCCCATGTCCCATTGAAGCTTGCGTTGGCCGTCTTGTTCCTGAGAGCCCGCTCCATCACCAATCTTGCGGTTGTCGCCATTGTGTTGTCCTCCGTCATGGACGGTCCTCCACACGAGCTTTCCCAAATCGATTACAGGCAGCAAGCCGTATTGTTTACGTTGGTGATGTGGTTAAGTCATGAAGACCGTAGGGAGTGTTCTTGTCGTGTGAAAGTGCTGTCTTTGAGTAGGAAAGTGTCTCGAGTGAGATGAAAAGAATTAGTGGGCACACCAGATGCTCAGAAGGGAAGATGAAACAGAAATCTGAACCAGCAGCAGTGGCAAGGAAAGCCAACGAATGCAAAAAAGATGTGACGACAAAACTGGTAGCAAAACCCAAAAGAATGTCAAGTCGTCCAGACGTCGAGACATCAGAGTCTTCGCACTGGGTATAGGGAATGCATGAAGTATAAGGAAATCGCCCATGCAGCAGCCAGGCCCACGCGCGGGAGGATTTGACTCCGGCTACGAGGGGGCCTTGGGGGTGGGATGGTGGGTGGTGGGGTAGAACTCTCCAAGGCAAAGCCCGCGGCGACGACGTTGAGTGTTAGTTTCACGGCAGGGAGTCCACTTTCAAGAAGGCTGGTAGTCTCTCTCTTGTGAGTCGTCAATGGTGACGACCTTGATGGAGGTTCACCAAGACCCAGGCCTCCAGAGGCTCGCACTGCCGGTGATGCTGGGTGAGAAAGAACCACTCAGGAGACGAGAATCACTTTGAATCGTCAGTCCATTCTGCAGCCAGTTGGGAAAGAGTGGGACACTGCGAGCCACGGGTTTGCGGACGAACAGGCCGGATTGAGCCAAACATGCTTGTCCCGATCCGCGATTTG
Organism: Hymenoscyphus infarciens; assembly: GCA_001414345.1. Classification (NCBI taxonomy): domain Eukaryota; kingdom Fungi; phylum Ascomycota; class Leotiomycetes; order Helotiales; family Helotiaceae; genus Hymenoscyphus; species Hymenoscyphus infarciens. Next base: position 80,862 of record LLCB01000189.1, on the reverse strand, counting down.
CAGCTAGGGCCTCTTCGTGATGAAGCAGCTCTCGACGGTTGTTGTGTGAAAGGCATTGATGAAGCAAGCGGGCGGTTTCGGCTGGGTTGCAGGTTGTCGCTTAACCCCCCTGATGGCAGGGGAGGGGAGGTCGCGCCTTGTGTGAGTCTGGGTCCGCGACTCAGCGTGCCGCGGCCTCTCCAGCCTTTTGCTTGAAGGAAGTAAAAGGAAGTCTTCCCCGATCCCTGGGCAAAAACCGCAGAAAACGAAGCCATCACCAGGTACGCATCTTTTTGGTTTTCTGGTGGACGATGCATTGATCTGGGCACAGAGCTGTCGGTGGCTTGCCATCGCTGATTGCCTCCATCAAGTAACTGATAACCTGGCTAATCTTGCTCTTCATGGCTGAGGCTCGAAACATAAAATGGATTTGATAAGAATATAGCGCATCGTTTTCGCGGGGGCTCCCGGTGGATAGAAAAACAGCTGTAAAAGCGTACATTTTAATAGACTTCAAATACTTTGGAACAATGAAACTTGATTGTTCTAAACACTTGGGTTAATATTCTAAATTTATCCAAGTATCTTGGGTAATGCAAGTAATTAATATCTAGGCACGTGGCATTTATTACCCGTGGAGATATCAGAGTATGAAGTCAGTATCACTCGTAAATTGTACGTGCACCTCCTACTTCACCTTTGATTACACAAAACAGTCTAAGGTAATTGAATATTGTTCGAAGAAGACTCGGGCGGCGATACGATATTTATCGTGAATATCGCGATATATATCGTCCCGAGGTTGAACGTCGATTCGATGAGTCGGGAATAGCCCACAACGGTGGTCCTCCTGTGTCATTCCGTCGCACAACAACGGGCTGCTGACGGCACGCACCGGTACAACCTCAGAAATATCGGAGCAGCTCCTCTCGATTGAAACAAAATCGCCCATATCGAGATTTCAAGAGTCCAGACTCCAGAGTTCGTCCAGTCAATTGCCCGTCGAAGGATTGTCAGTTCTGACAAGGGTCGTGGTGATGTCTGAAGCTCACCGAGTCTCACGATATGAGATGAAACTTCCTCGCCAATACTTTCAGGGACTCGAGGGGCTCCACCATACGGCGCCCTGTTCTTGGGGCGGACGGTGTCCCCGGTAACTTGAAGCAAACTGTAAGAACATAAATAATATATTGAGGGGCGCTCCCCACCGGTGATGGAAAGGATGAGGCAGCTGGGCACTTCTTCGAAAAGAGGATCATATGTGATGTCGTTGTGAAATGTGATGATAAAGCTGACGATAAGCTTACCCTTGCGTTGCAGAATTTTAGCCCGAGGTTTGTCAAGTGATCCACCTCCTTGACTAACCACTTTCGTATAGTCTATTCCAACCTCCTCTCTGTAAGAATCCTGAGCTTTGCTCTGAGTACACCCCCTCCATCTATTGCTCTAGAGACTTGACACAATCTCAACTATTGCGCGAAAGCATCTAGGGGAGAATGGAAAAATCAGTTTCCCCATTCTTCTAAACCTTCTTAGAGAATGAATCTCGTATATATTTGCGAAAGCGGGTGTACTTGGAGCAAAGCCTATGTTTCTTACCTATGAGTCGTCAACTTGTGAAATGAAAATGTCAAAAGAAAGGTGTGGCAACTGGCCAATGAACCTTTGCATTGATGTAATTCAATCATTTTGACCAGTGCCACCACTTCAGCTATCCATTTCCCCGCGTTTCACAGTCCAAAAATCCCTTTTTTAGATGGTGGACGACAGCAAACATGCAAAAAGCAAAGCAGGCAAATAAATCAACATACTGGTAGAATGGTATTCTTGGTGCCAGTGACAGTTTGCGAAATAGTGTTTTTTGATTCAAATGTTCGAAGTTCCTGGTGTTCCCTGTAGCGACTCGCAGTCTCACCCAAAATCTCCCCAATTACACAGCCTTAATGCTCTTTTCTCATCGCAAGGCTGGGGTGCGCTGTATATAGTTCCAACGCAGCAAACTACTGGTATTCAACGCGCGTGGCCCTGACAATTTCCTTTTTGGGCAATCAGATCTGCTTTCAACAGATGGCCGTCGTTCGTTTTCAAAAATCAGGGTTCAACCAAACATCAACATGCTAACACCCCCAGCGGCGCAAGAGAACATGGACAACCCCAAAAAACTCCGACTTCGTAGTTGAATGAGTCGCTCAACTCAAATCATTACATTGGCTCTAAGCCCAGACCAACCCCACAACCCGGAATCTCGGTTATCACACCCACAGTAAGTACTGCAATATAAATTTTTGCCCGCCGCCCGCTGACAGAAGTGACAGACATCGTAAATTTAATTTATATATGCTTGCTTCACATGGCCTACCACCCCTCACCCCCTCATCTCCCCCATCCCACGGTCTATCCAGAATCCGAATGCGAAGGATTCCTCAAGAACAAGGATCAGCAGACGACGTCAAAAGGGACTTTTCGAAATGAGCTTCTTACTGCCTTATTCACCCACGTGCCCCCGGAGAATTTTGTTTCTGTAGAGATCCCTGATCTAACCCTTCGTCCTACTCCCCCCCCCCCCTCTTAAGTACTCTCCCCCCTCTAATAAAATGTAAAAGTGGATCAGCTGGCAGGGGCAGCGCAGCTTTGCTACTGATGTCAGTGCAAGATCAAAGCGCCGAGCTAATAAGTTTAGGGGGGGGGGAAGAGTATATGTAATCTCCACTTTGCGGGTCCTGTGTAATGTCAAAGCGCTGAGCCAATAAGCAGAGTCAAAAAATAGAATGATCAAGAAGCTTCTATTGGCTAAATATCCTGACATTACCAGGACTTTACACAGCCTCCCCCAGTCTCCACTGACCCACTTTACATATACTCGGTACTATCCCCCCCCCTAATTACAGTATGCGCACAGACACTTGCCACACTAAAACGACCGTGCGCATACAATGTATTTAGGGGGGGGGATAGTACCTTGAGAGAGTATCTTCTCCCTTGAAACTTTTCAAGCCCATGACCTATCGGATTCTACGGCGCAACGACAATCATCGTGAACATTGGTCGATGCGGACTTCTTGCTAAGCAACGTGATCAATTTGCGTTAATATATCCCGCTAGTATTAGGTTGAAAGTCAATATGCTTATATCGACCTCGACTCATAGCTCACTATCTCTCTCAACGGTAGAAAAATGGTCCCCCACGTGAAATACTTGCGCCGCACCCTGTATTTGAAGTAGTGACAGTCGAACTTTCATGGACGATCAGACCGTAGTGAGCCTCAGAGATGTGCTTACTTACAATTCCCCCGGCATACCTGAGGCAATTAATGCATTAAATCACATCCTTCCACCACCACAATTGCCAATGAGTCTGGAATCGACCCGAGAGGTGATTAGTCGTATACAACGGGAAGCTCGGTGATTGAAGACGAGGAAGAAAGTGAGGAAAATATACGATAAGTTTATGACTAAGAAGAAGGTTCTCGAAAAAGAAATGGCTTGCTTGGCCTCCACCAAAGTAGGAAACCATGATACACTTGATGCTTTTTTCTTCGTTCCAAAGCAGAAAGACGCGCCAACTGTCTTGATGTGATCATCAGGAGATATTTTTGATGTACAGTACAGCAGCATAAAAAGAACGTGGGGTAAACGGTGAATATCATCGGAAGAGGACAAAAGAAGCCCAATGTCATGCTACGAAAGTCCCAATAGAGGTAACGCTATTTCCGGATACCTCTGATTTGGGACTACGAGTGGTGAAGCCGCCTCCATCGCATTGTACTTCGTCCCAGGCGTAACAGTCCATAACGGGGCCTCCTCAATAAACCCTGCTTTGCTGGGTCCCGCTATGGACTGTTACGCCTGGGACGAAGTACCAAGCTTTTGGAATAGTCCTCCTATTGAGTGGGAAATGGCAACCGGTAGCGGTTTGGAGATTTGAAAAATTCGGGACAGGGCAGAGGGCCAGGTATCAATGCATTGAGCCACAAAGGAATTCCAACGAACTATGGCATGTCAACTATTGATAACAGTCGATCTTTAACGGGTGACAAATTTGCCAAATACCTGCTGACTTTGCCGTATTCTGTGATGTCACCACGAAGGATGGTATACCCAGAGCAATATAATCCGAGATGGATCCCCACGCCGCTGATGTACGGCATGAAAGTTGCAGAGATGCTGGTGTCCAAGTTGGTTCGCGATCCTTCCATGATAGGTGGAAGTATTGTGAAAAGATTCCAGTCTCACAGCTCATGATCTTTCAATTGACTGCGGTGGTCGAGGCATGAATCACAAGTATATTCCGACATATCTTTTCCAAGGATTTCCACCTTTTGCCTCTCATATTCGCCCCCAAATATCAATAATCTTTGGATGTATGGATCGATACGTTGTCCAGCTGTGTATCTCCTACCTTTTCTTTTGCTTGTGCTTCTCCTGGGCGGCTGAAATGACACCGTAGCGTACCATGCACGCGTTCTGGATATCTTTGTATGCAACCCACATTGCGTAAAGAGGCAAAAAGACCCAGAGCATGTTGAAGAACACCAGATATACCCACAAAAACATAAAGTTGCTTCCGTCGAGATTTTGGTTCATCGTAAGCCATTCCGGGGCAAAGGTCATGAAACCTGTGTATGTTCTGTCAGCCAATGCAAATCAGCCAACATCGTGAGAGAAACGAACCTCCGTAGATCTCCCCAGTAGCCAGAACAATCATCCAGAAACTAACACGCCAATCCCTCTTCGCAATCCCATAACAAATCCAGGCAGCAAGTGGCCCCGCTACCAGGACGGTCAAGAGTTCTAGGCTGATCACCGTGAGATCTGCACCCGCCCATCGTTTGTCCGCTTGGGCATAGACCATCCATAACTTCGACGCCCAATTGTCCCCGTATGCAGCTCCATGTAGTCTATCGCTTTGTCCCAGGAAGTTCGTGATTGATGCTGGATGGTGGATCGCAGAATCGAAGGGCTTGGATGTGAAGAAACAATTGTAGAGGTAGGATCCTTCGAAAATAGTATGGATAAGGAAATCAAAGGCGTGCCAGATGAAGAGGATGCGGAAACGCGGGGCGGTTGATGGTGTCAACGCGTAGAGGGAAACGATGTATGCGGAGGTGAGAATCACAAGGACTGCGATGAGGGAGACGATAGTTGTCGTGTCGATTACATCCATAATGGAGAATTCGGCAGAGGAAGCCATCGTGGCGCGATTCTAAAGCAACGAAGCTTGAGGGAGAGGTCGGCGGCAATTTAAACGATAAATCGAGCTCAATAATAGATGGAGAGTTATTGAATAGCTTCAATCAGCTGGGCCCGTGCCGTTTTCCAACTTGAGTTGTGGTTGAAGACAACAAACTTTGGAGCTAGTTTGTTACCTTGTTGGTGTTTTGGTGGGTCCAGAACTACGGAGGTACCTCCCGTCCCTCGACAATAGGCGGACGATTTTGCCGAGCTACAAGACCAGGCAATACACATCAACCAGCAAATAAAGAGATACGACACTTGGTGGAAATAATAATCAACATTAGAGGAGAACTTCTAGACTTTTTTCGTATTTTCCTGTAATGGTCTCAGAGCACATTTCTTTTCCTTTTTCTAAGTACACTCTCCCTGCTTTTTAATACATATATATATATAACAAATCCGCAGTCCTACAAACGGGGGAACATGGAATATCGATTGTAGTTTACATCGTTTCCCTCGTTGGCAAAATTGGTCACTTGTTGGCTAAAGGGGGTAGGGCAAGGTGAAAAACTCGCCCCAGCTCGATTCCTCGTTTTTGCATCTGGAGGGAAGGGGGTTTATACCTGGGGTTGTGCCTTCTCTGCTCACTCTAGGACGAGGTCTAGGTCGAGTCGACCTCAATCAAGGGGAAGGAGCGACCTACTTGCCAGTAGTCGAGGGAGCAGGCCCAGTTAAAGAAGGAACAACTTCAATTTAGACCTAGGGCACAATACCCTCAGAATCACAGCACTTTTCCGCGACCCAAACTTTGCCTCTTACTTTGCTTAACGCGCTAAATTCTTTCTCCGGATTTTGACCTTTCCTTGGTGTTCTTCCAAGATCTCAATAACCAACAAGTGAGGAGAATGGAACGCAAAAAGTTGATTTCGAATGTTCAACAACAGCTGAGTTGCTACATGAATACTATAGAGCCCTCTAGTATTCTTCGACGGCAATGATACCCTATCCCACTAATGACTCCTTGAGAGCATTCCGCAGTTCGTAAGACATGTCTCGTTTATTCTATACAACAAAGCTTTCCCAGCAGCTCCAACAATTCCTCTTCCCTCGCTTGATATCCTCTCCTCAAATACACAACATAATTTAGAATCCGAGCGCAGAGTTGAACGCGGTGGCGGTGGTGGCGTCCTTAGTTCCTGTTATGGGGTCAGTGTTGCCAGGGAGGGTGAGATTAAGAATTTCTTACCCAAAGAAGCAACAGTTGCCTTAGCTGTGAGACAAAGGTCCTTTGCGGCTTGGTTGGCGGCGCATACGTTTGTAAGTTGGTCGCAAATTCGGTTGGTGATGATGTTTGGGTTCAAAGCATCCTGTTGTCCCTGAGCAACAACTGGGTCGGTAGGCAAGAAGGTCCCTTCAGTCGCCTTTCGTCCAGCTCGTCCGAGTTGGAAGTCCATCGATGGATTGCAGGTACCGAAATCTGCTCCACCAGTCGCAGCGGCACCAGCAGTTGCGTTGGCGGCTGCGCGTGCTTCGAATGGGATGCTGGAAGCGGTTGCCAAAGAGGCGGCGAGGAGGAGGATAATAGATGGAGTATACATTTTGAAAAAGTATTAAAATAGTAAAGACCGGCTGGCAGTGTAAGGTGGTAAAAGTGTGAGAGAGAATGGAATAAGTTCGCAGAACTTGTTAAAGAATGTTTTAAAGAATGGAAATGTTGGGCTACGGAAGTAAAGTGATGCTTGAAGAAGAAAGAAAAAACATTACCCAGCTGGAAAAGCAGTTATACTTATGCCAAAATGTCCTTGCGAGGGCGGAGATTACTGCCAACGATCGTCCAACGTGATGCGACGAAATGCCCATCTCAACCGTGGTAGTCAATTGAAAATATGGATGAGACGCTGGTATAACAAGATTTTCCTAGATAATACTGCTTTCATCCGAACACTCTGACACGATTGACGTGCACATGCGATGGTTATTTTGATCACCGCATGGTTGAAGTGAGGTTGAGGTTTCAGAAAGTCCTCGTCGGCCCTCGGATCCGAGACGTGACAGGGAGCGTGTCATCACCTTCTTGATTACGCGGGCTTCGACACCACCAAATAATATGGTCAGCAGAATCAGAATTGTTCTAAATGCGGTATTTAAGTTCCTTAGCTCTAGTAGAGATGCATTTCGTAGAGTTCACTTACCAGCAGCACCTAGCTTTATGGTGTTTAAGCGAGCCCCCGACTCCCTGTCAACACTTGAGGCTGAAAGCGCTAAATATAAATATATGGTGAATCTTAGAGATTTTCAAACAGTAAAATAAAAGCAGTATTTTGCAAGTCATTTTTGTAGTTGTATCGTTATCCAAGCGCTGTCGTTTATGACTGCTTTTTCGTTCCTCCAAAATCTGTGTACAATTAACATCATGGATATAGTCGAATCTTAATTCAGAGACTCGGTTTCCACAACACTGAGGAGTTTTGGGTTAGACCGAAATGCGCCACAGTTTTGGTCCTGAGAAAACTTCGATAACTGACATGCCGTTTGTTGATAGAAAGCAAACATATACTACCTATCAATTTGACGAGCGGGGAAAACCCCCAATTCGAACAACCAGAATTGAAGAAGTCTAAATGTCTAGTGACAGAATTTCCTAGGCGCTTATCTTAAAATTCTCTTTCAAAATTCTTGAGACGGTCTTACATCAAATTATAGAAATTGCAACTTTCCAAATCCCCCGGGCACAGGAATGAACTCAGAAGGATGTCCCGCCGCCACCCATAGGCAAGTCAACAAATGCGCGACATATATGAGGTTCAACTTATAGTCGGGAAGTATAGTCATTGCTCTCAATCGTACCATTGGTGGACTGTAAAGTGTCCGTAAAACATCCTTTTCGCAAAGATGACTCACCAAGTACTACGTTTTGTTAAGACTTGTAATTATCGTTTTGGTTGTAATTGCTCTCTTTGGCCTCATCTTGCATTTTAGCATCTAGGAATTCGTCTGTACCGTCATAACTCCTTGTATGTTCACTTCTGCTTCGTTGCATTTCTAATTCATCAGTTAGATACTTTCGCTGAGTGGGAAATTTCGTGGGCTCTCATCTCATCTTCCCACCAGGGGGTGTCACTACTCTATACGCATAGGCCAAAATCAACGAAAACACACCAAAAGTCACCCTCTTTACAGCTTTATAACTTGAAACATATAGTATACTATATCGTAATAATAATAAAAGACGTAGAATTTTATAAGATAAATACATTTCTAACTAAGCTTTTAGTTATAACTCTTGCTCTACGCCTATAGTATTAAAGATTATTATTTTACTAACAAATCCTCTAAGAGATTTATTTAATATGTACTATATATTACTTTATTATAGAAAAAATCTGAGGAGCTTTAAGTATCAACTTAATTAAACATCTATACTTAGTTTGAAATAAATTCATAAAAGGGTTACTCTATAATTAGTAGGAGAAGTTAGAGACTTTTGGTGTGTTTTCAGGTCATTTTGGCCTGTGCGTACAGAGTAGTGACACCCCCTGGTGTTCCAGACCTCCCCTTGAAGCCGTCTAAGGCAGAGGTTGACATCTGGAATTCCATGGAAGTTCCAGACCTATAATCTAGAAGGCTTTTAACTTTTTAAAAAATTACACAGGAGTTACCGGGTAGAGTAAAGGTATATCATGAACTTCGGAGCCCCTATTTTACGTGAGATCTCAAAGCTCATTAGGGTCGTTACCGCACGCTTCTTGATTCTGTACAACCTGAACTCTAAGCAGGAGTTAAGAAAGTGAGCCCCTTGGTACGTTCACACTCGAGGTCGCGTATATATGCCGATGGAACCAGATGCCACCCGCTGTCTCCAAGACCTCTACGAATGAGTACAAAGTTGACCTTCTTCTAGAGACAGCAGAATTAGAGAGACAAAATAAGCGATAGACTTCAAATCATTTTTCAGCAGATATAAGACAGAATGCGAAGAAAGAGAGTTCTTACTTATAAGTTCGGGAGTTCAGTTAAAAGTTATAGATCTAACTTCTTTTCTTTATTCACTATAACAAAATGAAATGAGACAGTTTGAACTAAGTTATAATGGTCAGGAAGCTTATTTATCTTATATCTCTTGGTAGAATTCAATTTTCACCTCAGGAGACATTAAAACAATTTCTTTTATAAACAATTAAAACGAGTATTAAGTAAAGAACGAGTATTAAGTAAAGAATGAATTAGAGTTCTTTATCTGTATTTTCTTTAGTTAGTATTATTATTTCAAAAGTGAAGAAGATTTTATATTTTCAAAGTAACTTACTCAACTAATTATTCCTTCTTTTTCACTTGTTTTATTTGAATATTATTGAACTGATTTTATTATGCCACTAAGGTAGAGGATTGATCTTCTACAAAAGTAACTTACTCTAGTTCTTTCTAAAACTTTAGCGTTGTTATAAGTTTATATTATCTAATAATATTTCACCTAAATAAACTTCCCTAAATAACTAAGAAATATTCGTTTTTTAAACGAAGTTACTGAAAGAACTTACTAAACTTAAACTCACTTGAGTTTTGGGATTAGCTTAAAGCATTACTATTAATGATATTCTGCGAATATGTTTAACAACTGGAAGCATTCCAATGAAGTTACTAGAACAAGTCTCGTACTTGAGTTAATTTTGAAAATGACTTTCGTCTATGGTACTACTTTGGGAAAGACTTATACAAACAGATTTAAAAAGTTGAAATCTTAGAGCTGAGTTACGTTTGCTGGTGTTCTAACTCGAATTCCTCCGAATAACTACTTTACTTGGTTCTTATAGTTATTTAAGGCATATAGTCTAATATAATTAGATCAACATATTTACGCATATATAAAAACCACAATTATTTTCCTTGTCAAAATTAGAGACTTTGTTAGCTCTCACGAGAAGTTCTTCAACTTAAATGTAGATGCCATACACTCAGTTCTCATTTCATCTTCTACTAAATTACTCAATTGGCACTCTCATAAGACTTCAGCCTTGTCAATAACTCAACTCTTTCAGAATACATCTCCCGCGCCCTCTCATCCTGGGCCTGTACCATATCCCGCAAGCGCTCATTCTCCCTCCTCTCAGCCTCCAACTCGTCATCTTTCTGGACAATAGCCTCTCTGACCGCCTTTTGGCGGAGATCCGCCTCAACTCGCGGATTGCTTCTTTGCGAGAGAAGTTTCTTATTCTCCTCCCTTGCCAACTCAAGTTCTCTGCGTAGTTTGGCATTTTCCTCTTCGGCAGATTGGGATTTGGTCTCAAGTTTGGTCGCCTTTTCCTCCGAATGGGCGTAATTCAGGCTCGCAACCTTGGCTTCTTCCTTGTGTTTCTTGCCCAGCTCCTTCATCTTGTCAAAATTCTTGCCGATGGTCGAGATCTGTGTTTCGTGGGCTTTCTTCTGGTCTGATACCTCCTTCTCAGCGAGTTTGAGGCTGCGCTTTAGCTCATCGATGGTGGTGGTATAAGAGAGGACCTCGGCTTCGTGCTTGAGTTTCGTGGCTTGCTTTTCCTCCTTCCGCTCCTTGACCTCGACCTCAAGCCGGTTCTTGGAGGCTGTGACTTTCTCGATTTCCGCCTCGGCCTTTAGACGCTTGGTTTTCTCCTCCTTTCCTTCCCGAATCGTGATAGCCATATCGTCCTTGAAGGCTGCGACTTTCGCAAGTTTCGCCTCTCCTTTCAAACGCTTGCTTTCCGATTCCCTGAGCTTCATTTCCAATTCCTTCACCTTGCCGATCCCATCTGATCTGACTTTGAAAAGCACCTCTTCCAGGATGTGTCCCACAGATACGTGGTATTCCTTTTTCTCCATCTGACATTGTTCAGCCAGAGACTGTAGGTTTCTTTGAGACGTTGAAAGCTCCTCGCCTTCGACGTATCCGCTTTCCCGGAGGAAATGCTTGCAAGCATCGCAGGGTTCTATTTCTTTGAGGGTATCGGAATGCTGGAATTGATAGAGCCAACGAAGCCCCTCGTTCGTTAGCTTGTGCAGATTCTCTCCATGGAAAGCCCAATACAAGTCTAGAATTGGGTCACAGTTTCCGTTCCGGAGAACGTCTGCGGCGTCGTACTTATCTATGAACCCCTCATTTTCGCGGGCGCACTGACGGAATTCCTTATCTAGTGCCTTGAGGGATTCTGGTATAGCATCCTTTTCCCGTTGTACGATTTCGGCGGCGGCTTTCTCGAGCTTCTCGAGGCCAATTGAAATTTCCGTATCGGGAGACATAAGTCTCAAAACAGCGTGGTAAGGATCGAGAAGCTGCCTAGATTCGTGGCGTACTGGGAGTTCCATCCATGGCTCAAATCCGCCAATGACCTCCGGAGCTTCGACGTAGATACCGAGGAATCCAGTGGGAGTAATACCGACACGAGTTGTCTCCAGACCAGCGCCAAGGTTGAAGTGGAATAGGGTTTTGAGGTGCTCTGCGAACTCCTGGATTAGGACCTGGAACCGGCGCTGTTGCTTGAGGATTGCGACACTGGGCGTCTGGCCAAATGTACTTCGAAAGGCGTCACTACCCTGCAAATAGTTAGCCTTCTGTTATTTAAATATTGATATACTTTAAAAGCTTGAGATCCAATGCGACAGATTGGCAAGAACCTACCTCTATGCTGTCCCGACCGGTGGTGCTCATGGAGCGGTCCATCGTAACGCAACTCATTGTGATAAGCGACGCGCAGATGTAACAAGTGAGCAAAAATGACTTAGAAAGACTGAGATCAAAGAAAAGCTACTGTTGTTGGTACAAGTGGTTGGAGTGTTGTTGGTACAGGTCGTGAATCTAGGTCGTGAATCTGGGGAGGAGGCTGTGGTGGGAACGTTTGGCGTTCAATCAACGCGTAGCCTTCCAATGATAGCCTTCTGGAACTACGAACTAAATCGGAGGGAAACCGGAGGTAAACACCCCGATATGGACTTCTCTTTCTTCAGAAGGTCAAATGTTTTAAGCGAGATTGATTGGCTGGCAGAGCTCCAGACACTGGTGCTAGTGAATTGATTAGCGAACACCTATATGTGAGCGTTCATTTCCATATACGGTCAGGTAGAATGTAATGGTTGAGAATCTGTAACTGCCTTCACACGAAGACATCTTCCAGAAAAAATGAGTCTAGCAACAAGTTAGCTCGACTCATTTATTTCGATATTCAGAGTCGTTGTAGCCAAACAACTGACATAACCCAAAGATACTGAGCCAGTAAGAAGCTTCCCTTGCCCCTAAAGAACAATCAAGTTAAAACCCCCCACCACAAGAAATTAAAGCAGTAAGGAAGTATCGCAAACAAAACCAAAAATAGTAAAGTGATCGCTTACCACTTTTTGTAAATATGCACCATGTCTAGCTTAATTCCATATTTTTTATGAAATGAATTTCTCAATAGAATCACAGATCAATCAGAAACCTTCATCTCCCCATCCTTCTGACCAACCTTGGTCTCCCCAGCATCAGCTTTCGCAGCCTTCTCCTTCAACCTTCTCTTAACCTTCTTCTCCCTATTTCTCCTAGTCCTCTTTTCTTTCTCCCCTTCCTCCTTCCTCTCTTCCTCAACCCTCTTCTTCTCTCTCACCTCTTCAAGAGCCCTCTGCCGTTTCCTCAAAACGATCCGTCTCTTCTTCCCGGGTTTCTTCTTCCCTGCCTTCTCTTCCTCCCCACTAACCAGCACCTCCTTCCCTTTTCTGTTCTTCCCAAGACTCTTCAGAACCGTAACTCGCCATGGAACTTCTAGTCCCCAATTCCTCGTTGCGGCGAGCTTTAAGATATCATCCCCACTAATTGCTGCCCTTTGGAGCCCTTCTTTACCGCCTGATATGGAGTTTGCATCCCAGAAGTAATATCCTTCACCCCTCCCTTTTCCTATGAACGCGCCTTCACCCAGTTCCTCCCCTTCTTCATCCACGAGGATGATTTTTTGTGTAGTTTTCCCCTCCTCAACCATCGATTTATCCCCCGTGGAAAAGAGGCGGAACTCAAATTCCCTCTCTCCATCCTCTCCCTCCCCGTCGCTTTCAATGTCGGCATTTGTGTCGATTGGTGATTGTTTCTTTGTAGTCGCATTCTCAGTCATGAATTCCACGCCCCCAAATAATTCCGCGAACCTCTCGTTTGCGATTCTTCCCCGCTCTCTCAGGGCTGCTTCATCCTCCACATTTTCAGGCGAGGACGACCTCGAGGGTGATCGCGAGTGCGAATAGAGATCGCTCCTTCGAACGCTGGATATGGTAACATTAGCAAACCATCCATTAAGGTGCCCCACCCTCCTCAGCCATCATCTTCTCCCGCCCACCGCCCTCTTCCACCCGCGCGCAGGAAAGAAACAACTCACCGCTTAGCATCCGGAACCTCAAACATATTCTTGGTTTCGATAACAGCTCTTCTCAAATCCGCTCTCCCAGTTCGTTGTCAAGCACAATTCGCATATACTCAACGTCGTCTTGAAGTCGTAATCTCAACCCCGCGAGCTTCCTCCCGAGTCGTCTCCGTCGAAATCTTTTTAGCACGAGCCAGCTCCGCCCCGCCCCGCTCTTCATCCGAACTTTCCTCCACCTTTCCTCCCGTCTCCGGCAGTCCAAAAATAGGTAAGCTTAAAACATCAGACGAACGCTCTCCAAGCTTCGGTAATTCTTTCGGTTATTGGTGGGGTACACGAACTACGGAGAAAGCAAGTTTCCTGGCGTGAACTGCAACTAGATTTGGATCCAGCCTTTTTGAGCCCCAAAAGGTGTTTTGATAAAAATCAATAAATCAACAAACCCCACTACCGCCAAGCAGCCAATTTTTGATAGGACCCCTGTCCTAGTTTCCCGTTAGTTGTTTCATCCTAAAGTCCACGGCCCTAACCACTTTTGCCCTTGGGCTTGGGTTTAGTCTGTTCGCAAGAGGGAAAGAACTCCCATTCTAGAGCTAGATTTAGGGCCATTGGGTTGCGCCGCGACGAAAGTAGACTACGGGAATACGCGTCACTAAGGAAAAGCTTATTGTATCGACAGACAAGGGGAGGGCGAGGAAAATACCCCTCCGCTCGGGAGGATAAAGAAAGTGTAATTATCTCAACCAGGAGAGAAAAGAGTTGGTGGCATTTCTAAACTCTCAACAGCCCCAAAAGAATAAAAATTACCAGCAGAAAATGAACGATAGATTAATGCTAGGGGTATATCGTGCTGTGCTTTTCCCAAAAAGATATCGTCGAGTTCCCGTACCAAAAAAGCGCCTTTGCTAAGTAGTGAGTCCCTCCCTACTTTCACAAACAAACTCCACCAAAAAGAAAAAGGCGCAAATCATCGCATTTTATCAACAGAAAAGAAAAATAACAAGGGGATGCTCCAACTCTATCCATTCCATTCCATTTCTCATCAAAAATATCCAGGTGTCAGTCCCCAAAAAAAACGGTTATCAATTTCATCATGGCTCTGTTTTGCCAGAGATTTTCCATCGCCATGCCACGCCTCGCTCCCATCCCAATTTACCAAGTTCATATCCCGCCGTCACTCCAACAAAACTCCCTACTCCCCAATATTCCCCAACAATCGAAGACTCCCCTACCCTAATTTGCCCCCTGGGGTCCAACACCGTTGTTCGATCAAATATTACATGAGATGTACATTAGGTTAAAATTGTGATGGGGTATGGTTGAAGTATAATGCGATCATGTTCTTGGTCCTGTTTCCTTTTTTGGTTTTATGCAACTTTCGTTTCGCTCTCGTTCAAGTTCGTTCCTGCTGACTGACTGACTCCTCGCTTCATTCCATTCTCCTCGCCGCATTGTGTTGCACAATGTAGTAGATGATGTTGTAGAGTAAGTGAACTACCCTTGCGCCTGGCTCCAGGTGTAATGTTGCTGCTGCTGCTGAGGTTCTTCCTTCGTATACTGCGTCTCGTTATGGAAGTCGTAATGAGCAACACTTGGTGCGGTCTGTGCCGAAGTTCCATAAATAGCCCCCGCGTCAGGCCCAGTAGTCCACGGATGGATCGGAACTGGATTCGGGAAGTAATCTGGTCCTCTTGTTGGCATTGGCTCCGATGGTCCGCTATAAGGAGGTGCGAATCGAGTTGAATTTGTATACGGTTCTCCGTGATAACTACCAGTTGGAAGTTCAGGCGGCGCAACGTGGCGTGGGGATTTTGCAGGCCGTGGATTACTGTCGATAAAGCGGATAGGAGGGCCTCCAGTAGGTGGTGCTGAAGCTGGATGGTAAACGTACTGTTGCTGCCGAAGTGGAGTCTGAGAAGGCGCCATCGCCACTGGTGGTGGATGCGAAGAGGTATGAGAAGGATCCGCGTTGGACTGATTAACGTGGAGGTAATTCTCCAACCCAACAGCTGGAGCAGGATAATTTGGTGTATCTGGTGCTGTACTTTGATCTGATGTTGTATGCTGTGCGTTCCAGGTTGGATAGGTTCTAATCAATGTCAGTCCGAGCGTCAAAAACAAATTCTATGGCGTGGACAAGCCTGTCTCAAGCAGAGCCACCGGCCTTCCAAAGGGCTTGGTTCTGGGAGATTGATTCAACGTTGCTACTCAAGCGTCCTAAGAGTAACAAAAAAAGAAAACTTACGACTGCCGGATCAACGACGGAGACCCAGGAATGTTTCCAGAATCAAAGGTAAATGGAGAGCGGGGGAGTTCAAGAGCACTCGTTTTCAACGATTTGGCCGATTTGCCTTCTCCGCTGATACCCACGGGCATGTTGTTCGTTGCAACATGAAGCTCTGGAGGCTGCCCGCGCGACGAAGAAGACCCAACCAGAGGGATTTCTTTTCGTGCTTGGAAATTTCGAGGACTGCGACCTCGGACGACAATCGGCGCAGTCGATGTCTCACACACATTGACTTTGGTACCATTCGCTAAAGTACCGACAACATTCAGGTGGAGAGTGAAATGCTGTTGAAGCTCACGCCTGCGCCCGTTGTTTGCCGTTGCAATTCGGAACTGAAGCCTGCGATAGGCGATGGGGAAGACAGTCAAATCGCTGTTGGCGTCTCGACCATCATCCAATGGCTCGAGGGGTATTGGTGTTGGCTCACTCTCTTGACCTGGTCCAACCTCTGGAGAATTCGGAGGAGGTGTTTTCCAAGGAATGACAATTAGTTTTACAACATGTCCATCAACAGACTCTGTGGCCGAAATGGTTACTTCCAAAGCGTCGATGGGCACCCTCTCCCCTCGTTCCGTTATCAGGGACATTGGACCTCGCGGCGCAGTAACATTACCAGAGATTTGAAAGAGATTTCGTCGATAACAAGTCAGCTCGGGTTGTACAAGATGAGGTTCGCTGGATGGAGTTGCTAGTTCTGACAAGAAAAACATGCCATGAATCTGTGCTGCTAGTTCAATTTGCGCTACTCGTCCTTGGTGATCCAGAATCGTCCGTTTCTCGGGCAGTCGGGCAAAGCAGAGCAGTCGATGATCCTGGTTGATTGCGGGCTTCGGATCCACTGGTAACTCTTCTCTAAAATCCTGTACATTTTCGACGTACGGTAGCCCCTCCCCGGAATGAAAAGCCCTCTTCAACGAAGGATAACTGTGGTGGCTATTGAGACCAGGTGGGGAAGCTGTCAAGACACCATTTCCATCTCGCGGCGAAGGTCGAGTATGGATGGAGGGAATGTCCATGGATCGATATGTACCTTTTTGTGGTCGACCATGATAGGGAATCGATAAGGGGGGAGCGACATAACTTGACTCATATGGTGGAGGATGAGTTGCTGATGGATTAGGTGGCTGAAGGCTGTAGCCTTGCCAGATCGAGTTCTCCGAGTCCTCTGGCTTTATGTTTGCCATCGTTAACGAGTGTGTCCGGGACATGGACGCATCTCCCAATCATGGGGTTGTGAGGGGAACTTAAAAGGAGTGGAAGAAGAAGACAGGAAGGCAAAGTTTCACGCAGCGCATAGAATATTTTGGTGATCTTTGTCGCCGTTGAACAGGCGTGGGAGCCAGGTAGATGAAGGCGGGAGCACGAGCTTATGCTGGGGATGGAGCTAAGTCGTGATTCGTGTGATTCGTCAACAGCATACATGGACTGAGAATAGTGGACCACGGGGGGCCCGCAACAGAACTAGCAAAGGGGCCAGTGTGATTGATATGAAAGATGAGGGGCGCAATCCCCAAGCCATTTTTTATGGCTTGTTTATGACCCCGATCATGGCTTTGACTGCCTTCCGCTTTCTCGAAGATAGACATTCGGGGAGCTTGTGGGGTTGGACTTGGCTTGGAGACAATAGGAGTCCAAGTTCCCGTTTACCCCCCTCGCCTCTGTCCTTCGCGGGGCATGTTCTTCTGTGAAAGGTAATGCCCTCACAACCTTTTGTCTCGATTTGGGCTATATCGGACCAACGTGGCTGGCGCGTGATCTTCACTCATCGTCTTTCCCTCTGGCAAGCCACCATTGGGTACTCTGCCAGTGCCTAAATTCGCAGTTGATGATGATCTTCAAGTTTGGGGGTATATCAAAAAAAGGTTCCACGGACGAAGCGCAAGGGCCGACGAGAGGCGTTGAGGCCCGCCGCCAGGGCAGAAAGATCCAGGGGGGGGTGACGGGCCTGTTGACTAGTTGAGTATGAAGTGACCAGGAGGCAAGCAATCACCCCTGGTGCCGCTTCCCGGACGGTGGCCCAAAAAGGGACGAGACATCCAAATACAGATTAGTGTACAGCATGCCAGCGAAGATGAAGCCGGATTGCCTCTGCAGCCGAGAGTTGCAATTGATACGGAGTAGCGTTGAAAAACGGAGAAGAGAGAAGCAGCAGCAGCAGCAGTGCTCATGCCTACAGAAAACTACTAATTGTGCATGTCCTATGTACTCCTGAGCTTGCCTCTCAACCTGTGGACTGAGGAATGAGGCGGACGGAACACGACGCTGCGGAGAAAGTGTGAGCGGTACGGTACGTACGGAGCATCTGCAGCAGCTTTCGAGTCTGGACCGGGAGATGGACGGATATAGGTCCGTCGTCCTGACCAGCTGCATAAACCTCACACGCTGTCCATGGTGCACATCACAATGCACTGCTGCCGGTCAGGGGGCTGTCAATAAAAGAATCCCTATGGGGAGCACCCACCTGGCTTCCCTTTGCATGTCTTGCTTTCCCCTTGGAGCTGCCGTGCTTTTGGGCGTTACTTGTAACTCAAGGGAAGAAGCCCCCATTCGAATCCCCAAGAATCTGGATGTGATGCTGCTTGAAGATGATGTCCCAGTCTGACCAACAAGCAGCAAGACCCCCACGGACACGAGCAAAACCCCGCGATTCGGTTTGAGAAGAAAAACAAGTAAAAAGACTTTTCCACATTGCCATGGGATCATGATCCGCCCCAAGCGTTGGTTGCTGGAGCCCACTCTTTTCTTGAGTACTACTTCTAGTATTGCCGAAGAGAGACTGTCAAATCGGGGATCATGTCGTTCGCTGTTGTTAATCAGCAGTGAGAAAGACTGGGCTGGCATGAACATGGGCTCACATGGGGCAAGGGGAACACCCCCCCCCCCGCCATGCATGGACCAGTAGGAAGTCACTCCCACCGCCTTTTATCGACTGATCCTTACAGCTTTTGCAAAATGGCCCAATCCGGACGGTCATCAATCTCGAATTGTCCTGGGCCCCAGCGGCAAGCCAGGGTCTTCCGGCTCCTCGAGGCCGCCATGAGCAGCCAGTGAAAACCCATGTTGCGAGGGTCCACCGCTGCTGATTGCAATCCAATCCAATCCAGTCGCGGTTGATCGATCGCAGGAGATATCAAGGTATCAAGTTTTCAACTCATATCGCGAGGCACAGAAGAGGACCCGCTGATTTCCCGGCAGCTGAGTGCGGATGAATTTGGGTGGGCCGGCCGCCTTCTCCAGACTCGGGGCAGAACCCGAAGCATCTGAGTGCAAGCCAAGCCACGTCAAGGCAACCGCCGTAAGGAAATTATAACCACGCCCAAAGTGATCGAATTCTCATGCTCCATGATGGAGATGATTCATTTATCGCGCTTGCGTCGAGATATGCGAACCGAGGTGGGTGGGAAAATCGGGAAATCGGAAGAGTCAGAACCGAGGGATTATTGACCAGTTGGGCTCGCCAGTCTGGAGATTTGAAGAGGAAGAAAAAGAAAAGATTGAAAAAGACCAATGGCGTCTCTCCTGTTGCTTGCTCACTCAGAGTCGCTGCTGACAGCATGATTTGATAATCTGATCGGCTTGGGGAGGCGCCAACTTGCTCTGAAGATGCAGAACCTGTAATTTGGGGGCGCTTGAAATGTGGAAAGATTAGGGGGGGCCCAGGGAACACATCATAAGAAGTACTGCAACCATCGTCAAGGTGGGTCAGAACCACCACCTCTTTGCGTATTCGTGTAGGTAAGATATCCCCTTTCCGCTAAGTAGCTTCGTAGTTTGGATCCGCGCGTCAAAGAAGAAGTCGTTGAGAAAGATTGCCCGCTAACAGACGTTGATGTTGATGTGCGTGCGGTAGGCGTTTGCGTTGTACGTGCACTAAACGTTAAATGCCACCACCGAACTCACTCCACCCCCAAGCCCAAGCGGCTACAGTACGGAGTACCTAGCCTAGCATCTGTATTACGGGAGGGTACCCTACCTACACCCCTCAAAATACAGGGAACTAGGTTGTAACTGCTGGCCGCCAGGCCGCTGAGCTACGCACTGACATGCTAAATTAAGCCTCCGACGACATCAAATGCGGAGAATAGAGTCCTGCCTCCCCCCTTTCCGTTCCACGTAGTATTGTTGGTGCAGACCCAACCGTCAACCTCGTGGCAAGCTTCATCAATTTCTGCAGGTATGTATTCATGTCCAGTCTCATGGAATGGAAAGATGCGGCGATGCAACAATGAATCTGTAGCAATTTCCATTTCAAAGCTTTGGATCCCCCTCGATTGTGGCCATAATGACAGTCTTTCCAGAAAGTGCCGCGCGGGTTCTTGATTTGGTATTGGCATAGTTTGCTGTCCGATGATTTCTTCAGATGGCCCTGCATCCGTGGAGTCATCATGCCATGCATGACAATAGCGGCATGAGCGGATAGGGCTTTGAGTTTCGGTTGGCCCCCAAAGAGAATTAATACGAAATCTAGGCACACAGTTTCTAGAGGTTGATTTCTCTGCCTTGAAAATCGGGTAACGTTGCATGAACCTCTCAGCTAAAAGCCTCAAGTAGGAATTGACGATAGATATAACAATCCGAGTAAACCAGTGCGAAAGACTGTTTCTATGCTGCATTACAACCGGACCGATTCATTTCAAATCTGGAAGAAAGAAGACCGGCAGCCAGTAATCAGTCAATGAGATCCAAATACGGGGAAGCATAGATGAAGTGCCACACCACGAGGATGAGGGACGCCACGCTCCAATATCTGCACATCGGTTGATATTACATACATCTGTCGGGTTTTGGGACATCACTATTCCGTTCTCTGAGTCAGTTCCTTCGTTTGGTTTGTTCCAATTTTGGGCCTTGCCTTTTTTTGCTGTTGTGGTACACCTTGTCTAATATCACGGGACCAAAAGATTCCCAAGATGAACCAGGTGTAGGCACGCCACACAGCAGTGAGGGTGTGGTGAAATTTTTTTCTGGGGGTGGTGATCGCTTCACCGAGTTTGCAGTCGGTGAGTGTTTGTTGAAACAATAGGAGCCTTGCCTTAGAAACCGGGTCGACGTTAGTTATGAGACATTCAGTAGTTACATAGGATTTGGAGGTTCTACGTACTGTAATTGGTACATTTCCAATGAACAATCCTTGTGATTACCAAGGAGAGATGCTGATCTGAGAAATTTTAGGTTTCCAACATAGCTTCTCTTGGGTGGAGATGGGATTGCTTGGGGATCATGGAACCCCACAACCGTCTCGTTAATCGACCAAGTATGCAGCTTGAAAATTGTGTTGTCGAAAGCTCATTAGTCAAGTATGTCAGAGAATGGGAAAGCGTGCCTGAGATATCAGATCGTGGGCTATCACGAGTAATCGCTGATTGTGATTCGGCCCAAGAAATTACAACGACAGTGCTCCCCATAGCGATTCTCCTATCAAAGAACCCCAAACGTCAAGATTATCTTCGACTTGAAACTGACGAGCCGAATGGCAAGGCCGAGACTTGGAGTCTCGTCGAGAGATCGTACTGAGCACCCCTGTGTCGTAACTTGCTGACGCTCCTTCCGCTCATCTTACCAACTTGCCGAACTAGGGAAATACTGGCGAAAGTGTTGCGGCGTCAAAGGAAAGATTCTACCATGGTGATGACTCAACCCCTGAGCGGGAGGTAAATCCATTTCGTGGGCACCTCGTGGGAAGCTCTTCCGTTCCTTGTTGAATTTGGCTGCATGATGCCATAAGCGTCAGCCAAGCCCTTGTAAAACTGAATATTTCGTACCGTGCCGTGGGTGAGATCTGATGATGGGGCGATCTTTGATGACGATATGACTGCTAAGTTGGATATCTTACAAGACTTGAAAGTTTTTTGGAGACTGTTGGTGTGAGCCGAGTCATCTATGATCCTACTCAAGGGTCGTCGTTCGATATCAATAATGAGGTGCAAGATTGCCGAGCCAGCCAGCACGTGCGTAAAACAGTCGGGGAGCCATCGATAATTCCGAATGCAACTCGGTGGTAAGGGTACCTGCATAGGAAGGTTATTAAGCGTGTCGATGGCGTGCATTCAAAGCCACAGTCAAAGGTGGCTATGAAAGAGTGCATATCGGACGATAGGTAAACAAGTGAAGTAATGAGGCACCTACGAGCAACTACCAACAACACCAAAAAGGGAATTCAAGAACAGGGGATGTTAGAAAAAGGAATTGAGGAGAAACATCTGCAATATGGCAGTATTTTGTGCTCTCATGTAAATAGTTCAAAAGGCAAACTTCTCGAATCGAGATGATCCCTTCTCTCACTTTGGGTAGATACAAGCGTGTTTATCGACTTAGTACCTCAGAGGCACGAGTCCAAGCCAGAAATAAACAAACGAGGTCAATGAATAAAACATGGAAATTCCATGACCAGAAAAGAAACAGCTGGTTAAAAACACTGGGGGAACAGGGTAGAATAAGATGTATACAAATGTGTGAGCTTTCTGAGCTTCATCTAGCTCCACAACAAGTGGTAGAATGAGTAAGAGGGCTAGATACCATATCAACTTGATATGGTAACGTGCCTTCGCCTATAGTAGAAGTAACAGCAGAATAAACGGATGGAATTCGCGCAGAAGAAAAGGGCAGATGCAAGATTGATGAAGGGACTTGATATAAATAGCCTCGAATAAAGGTGCCTCCTCTCATGATGGGGGTTCAAAATAAAACGAAATCCCAGTGGTGTGGTTGTCGGGGACAAGGAAGACAAATATTCTATCGATCCTTCTCTTTTGCTGGCTCCTGATTAGCTTTGGTTCCTTTGAAAGAATCTTAAAAGCCCCGGCCTTGCATCCTTACAACTCTCTGTAAGGTTGACACTGGAAAGAACCATGTGTTTGTTGGACGAGGAAGAGCATGATGTGGAGGCTGCATTGATAGACACGTAAGTTTCTCCTCTTCCGCTTCCGACCTTTGCGGATAATTTGTAGAAATCTAGCCATTCGCAATATCAGTTGATTCAGTCCCGGTTGGATGTTGTTTCCGGTGTACGTAATTGCGAACCAACACAACTGTAAATAGGAGTCTAAAAAGGTCCAGGCCAGCAGCAATACTCTGTAATTCCTCAGGTGGGGATCATGGTGATTTTTGGTGCTCGGTTTTTCGAGAGGGTAATTCCATAATATACTCAGATTGAGAAAGGGCAGTTTTCGAGGGGGGTTCCCCCATCAACGCGTGCTTATTTTGTTCTAAGATTTGCGAGAAAGTCGAATTTGGAACATCGTCTGTCCAACATTGTAAACAGGAGGAGGACAGGTTTGGGGACCTTTATTATGTTTGAAACTAGGTGTCTTAGAAGGGTTGGCCTCGAAATCATCATTGAAGTGAGAGATGTATGTCGCAATTCGATAACGAGGCGAAACGCCCCTTCCAGGATTCCATCCAAAAGTTGAAATTTTCGCTGCAAAAGACTCGTTTTGCTGCTGAATCTGTGTGAGGAGGGAAGGGGAAGACCAAGGGGCTTCGAAAATGATTTAATGTTGGCGTCGATGACCTTTCGTCATAGAAACAACAGCTCTTAGGCGGCCCGAACCCCTCACAGGAATGGGCTTCCTTTCAATTATCAACTCTTGATTATCATCTTGGTGGGGCGTTGCATCTGGCCAGTCTCTCCATATTTCGATCGAGTTTCCGAGCGCCCCGGGACTCGTTTTAAAGCTTTCCATCAGTATTTTGACAACTCGCACAGCTTGTGGGTCGTCCCCAACCTCCATCAGGAGGACTTTTGACTCGCAGTAGTTGCGATGAAAATCAACAAGACGGGCGTAGAAAACATCCTCTGGTAAAACGGGGTAGGAACAAGAAACGTTTGGAACCAGAGCCAACCTGGGCTCCCAATTTCGTACAGATCGAGTCGTCTCGTGGTTGAAGCTGTCGTTGGAGATATATGGCGGATTTGAAATGAGAACGTCGCATTTTAAGGATGATTTTTGGCCCGCAGTAAGGTTGGAGAAAATGTCAACTTTTTCAAAAGAAATTTCTGGGGAGGCATTTATATTGCCCGTCTTGATGTTTTCGCGAAAATTCCTCCTTGCCAGAGAGACAGCTGTTTTGGAGATATCCCATCCAAGGGCTTGAACAGGAAATTTTGCTGAGAGTAGGGAATGCAAAAGGAGTGGAATACAGCCGGTTCCAGAACACAAATCAACAATCCTAAGAGGACGAGAGATGTCGTCGTTTGGATTGGCACTGACACGCGTCGTTGAGTTGGGAGCAATAAGGCGGTCTAGTAGCAGTTGGGCAAGATGCGCAGTGTACGCTTCAGTTTCTGGCCTTGGAATTCAAATCGCGTCAGTCATGAATAGTCCCGTTTGGAGATTTGTATCATACCTGGGAATCAGGACACCTGGCCGGCACTTGATATCCAATTCGCCGAATGGTTGGGAGCCGAGTATATACTGCAAAGGCTCGCCCCTGGCTCTTCGTTGGCAAAGTCTCCGGAGTCTGTTTTGAGCTGAAATAGTCGGCTCGTCGGCGGTGGTATTTTCTTGAACATGCTCACGGAGCCAACGCAATTCGTTGACCGCCGAATCCCACGTACGAGTCCCGCGCAGCACAAGAGGTAACAATGGAGAGATATCGTGGGCGCGTAACAGAAGAGAATGAGGGAGCCGTGGCATAACAACTTCAACGAGTTGTTGTCTGCGAAGGAGGGTAGGGAGAAGTTTCCAATTGGTTCAAGGCGTATTGAGCGGGTGAAATCTGGGTGAACTATTTAGTCATTCTTGGCGGTTGGGTAAAGTATGGGTGAACATTTTAGCGTGGTCGGGTGAAGTGTGGGTGAACTATTTAGTTCTACGTAAAAGCAAAAGCGGTAGTAAGTTATTTAAGTTACTAGCTAGCTTCGGAGATTTATAATAAGGAGTTATTACGTAAATTAAGTAAAAAGAGTAACTAATTATATACTTAAGTAAAAAGTCGATTTATTTAAAGTTTTAAAATATCTAACTAACTTATTATATAAATTAGTTATACTAACTCTAAAAGTATACTAAATCTAAAACTAGGCTCTTATACTTTTAACTATATTATAAATCAACTACTAAGTATAGTTAAGTGCTTTTTCTATATATAAATAGTATTATATTTAATTAATAAAAGTTTTTATAATATTTAAAAATCTATATATTATTTTATAATTAATTAGATTACGATTATAAGCTTTTAAAAAGAGTCTTAGTCTATTCTAGTAAGTAAAAAGATTACGCCTACTCTATTAATAATAAGAAAATACTAAAGCGTTATATATATATTATAAAGCTATATATAACTACTTTTTAAATTTTATTACTTCTTAATATATAGTTCAAATACTTATTCTATAGTGAAAATAGCTTCTTATTAGTATATTATTAATTATATCTAAGAACTACTATTTCTTAACTATTAGTTATTAAGTAATTGATTATTTAGATTATCTTTTTAGAGTTATTATATTTTTAAAAAACTATAACTTACTTAATTATCTTTTTAATTACTTTTATACTATACTCTATTATATTAACTTAAAAGTAAAAGAGATTACTATATTATACTATATAATCTAATAAGAAATACTTAGATTAGTTTCTTATAAATCTACTTAGATCTTTAATATTAAGTTAGTAGAATTAAAAATCGTAGTTTCTACTTATTAGACTATTTTATTACTTTATTTAAATTAATTATTATAATAGCTAGTTATCTAGAATAGCCGAGTTTACTTATTATATAGGTTTTAGACTTTAGAAGATTTAGACTTTAGTATTATTTAACTACTTTTATAATTATAAAACTTTTTTTTCCTTTAGTATTTAATTATAATTATAGACTTTTTAGAGAAAGATTTACTAGTTTCTCTAATAAGTTCTTTAATACTAGAAAGCGAAGTATTAGAGAGAATTAGAGTTACTTTTAATTATAATATCTTTAATAATTATCTATTATTAACTTCTAAATCTTATATAATACTCTTTATATAAAGAAGATTCTTTAAAGTCTTAGAAGTACTAAGTATAGTCTACTTTATTTAATATATTACTATATATAATTATACTAGCTATTTAATAAATTCTAAACTTTAATATTACTAGCTATTTTAAGATTATTATTATACTAATCTAAATCTAAGATAAATTAATTTGAATTTAAAGTCTATATATTAAAATACTTAAATCAAGTATTATAATAAACTATCTCTAATAGAGTTAAATTTAGTATTTAGTTCTATAATATAGTAGTATATAATATATACTATTATAAAAGAGATATAAAAGAGTATGTTTAATAGAATAATATAGATAAATACTAAGTTCTAATACTAAGAAAAAAAAGTAAATTCACTTTTTATATATTAAGAAAGAGTTAGAGTATTTATATATATAAGATTAGATAAATACTTTTTTTTTTATTTTATTTTTTTTATATTTAATCTGTCTTTTTAGCTGTCTAGAGACACTATATAGACGTACTTATTTATAGAGTTTCTTCTAAAAGTAGCTTATATACTTCTTAAAATATCTATTACTAGGCTTTATATCTATTATTCTAGACTTCTTAGTAATAGCTTAGTATCTTCTTCTATTCTTTCTATTTTAATTTAAATTTAATATTTTAGTTATTCTTATAAACGACGGACTAATTTAGTTTATTATAATAGCTTTTAGAAGAACTTAGTTAGCTCTTCTTTATATAGAACTAATAATAATCGTCTTCTAGTATACTATCTTATATAAGACTATTCTCTAATATATCTCTAATCTAAGTTTCCTAGTTCTATTCTCTAGTTCTCTACTCTATAGTCTTATATCTTCTAAAGAGTATCTCGCTACTTTATCTAAGAACTACTAAACACGCTTTAAATATCTACTAATATAAATAGTAGAGAATTAGTTCTCTATAACTAAAATTCTCTACTCTATAGTCTTATATCTTCTAAGAGATATCTTACTACTTTATTAAAGTACTACTAAATATACTTTAAATATCTACTAATATAAATAATAGAGAATCTATTATCTAGTTATAAAAACCTCTCTATGTTTCTATTTCTATTCGTTCTATCTAAGCTCTTT
The DNA here is from genome assembly GCA_001414345.1 of Hymenoscyphus infarciens. Classification (NCBI taxonomy): domain Eukaryota; kingdom Fungi; phylum Ascomycota; class Leotiomycetes; order Helotiales; family Helotiaceae; genus Hymenoscyphus; species Hymenoscyphus infarciens. The sequence goes on along the minus strand of LLCB01000189.1, from coordinate 54,022 downwards.
CTAATTACTCTATTACTATTATTAGAGGTCTTTTACCTTTTCTAGTAATTCTCTTAACTTAAATATAGTATATACTAACTATATAGAATAACTATTATAAGTATTATCTCTAATCTTAGACTAGTATATAATTCTATAGTATATCTAGAGTATAAGTTCTCTAGTAGTAGTAAATATATAGAATCGACTTTAAAAGCTTTTTTAATTAGCTTATTTTAGTAGTCTATAGATACTACTATTAAGTAAATAAGCTATATAAGTCTTTTTCGCTAATATCTAGTATATTACTATATATAACGTAGCTTCTTTATAGAAGATTAAGAGGTCTAAAACTCTAATAGTTATAAAAAGAGATATTACTACGTTGCTTTTTTAATATAAACTTAGTTCTATAGATAGATCTCTAGACGAGATAAGACTATTAGAGGTTTATAGAATATACTATATATAGATATTAATCTCTTAGATAAATACTAAAGATCTAAAACTTAAGTCTAAGAAATATAGATAATAACTATATCTAAATCCTAGCTAGTAAGTAAGCTTAGTAATTCTAGATATCTAGCTATTTTAAAAAGTCTATTATAAAAAGTTTCTTAAAAAAAAAAGTAGAAGAAGATTTTATAAAAAGAGATAGATAAGATTATAAGTAGTAGAGAAGAGAGAATCGAGGTAATAAATAAGAGAGATATATATATTATTAAAAAGACTTCTTTTTATCTTTTTTATTAGAGTTTTATTAATCTTCGATTCTCTTTTAAGTTTCTACTCTTTTTTTTAAAATAATTAAAAAGCTTTAAAAGATACTCTACTAATAGTAGTTACTTAGTACTATAGAAAACATATAGATATTATATAGATATTAGTAGCGCTATAGTATAAAATAATATTCTAGAAATAAGAGTCGCGTACTTCTATCTACTTATACTCTCTTTAATTAAACGACATCGAAGAAATGGGTTTTGGCCGCCGCTTTTATTCTCTCTATCAAGATCAAGCTAATCTATTAATAACCTTATCTCACCTTGGCATCTCCCAAATCTACCTATTTCCAAATACCCTCAAAACCCCCATCCCCATCCCCAACCCTCATGTTCTCCAAACACATCCCACGCACATGGCGTATTGTCAATCAGTACCCCAAACCCATAAATCCCAAACCCATCAATCCCAATCCCCAACCCATCAACCGCCCCCTAACCCTTCCCAACAACCCCCAAATGTCCCCCCCCAAGCTGCGCCTGCGCGGAAACTCCCACCCCCCCGGACGACCTCCCCATCGACCACAAAGCGAAGCTGAATGGCACCGTGGCAGCGTATGATGAGCAGGTGCTGGTTTGCACGGGCAAGCGGGATTGGGTGTCGCGGATTGAGGAGGAGAATTCGGGGGATAATCTGGCGGCGGATTTGAAGGAGTTGCTTGGGAGAGGGGGCGTTTATTCTGATGTATGTATGCCTGTGTGCCTGCTTGCTCCATTGTTCCATTGTTCCGGCTTGTGAGTGCGGTTTGGAATTGGATTGGATATTTTGGGATGGTTTGGAGGTGGTTGTTTTGAGTGAGGGTTTGGGGCGATTTTGAGTATTGGCCTATTCTTTTGGGACAAGAGAGCTATCAGCGGTTGCGAACTTGAAGGATATGCGGTCGCTTTCAATGTTCATCGCGAGTCTTGGAAAGAGAGATGCTAATGTTTATAGCCTTACTACAACGTCTCAATCACGAACGCTTCTTTCCCTCCCTCGAAACCGGGTAGACCGGAAATAATCAATACATCCGCATACCTTTTTCCCTCTTTCAAATACATACCCTTCCTCCCTCGAGTATCCTTCGATTCCGTCCAGGCACTTGCAAAAGGCTTCCTGTTACCTGCAAAGCTGCACCCGGCACACGACAACTTGAGCCCCATACATAGGGATAGATTGCTGAGGAACAGTGAGCATGCGAGTAGCCTTTATGGTGTACGCGATGTGAAGGATATCATGGTACTGATTTGCGGACATGGTGGTAGAGATGCCAGATGTGGGCAGTTCGGACCAGTGTTGAAGCATGAATTTGAAAGTATTCTCACAAAGGAAGATCTGAAAGTCGAGAGAGAAGCAGTCGTTGTCCCAGGACCCCAAGAATCAATCGATCAAACGGAAGTTTCCAAATTACCAGGCACATCCGCAAGAGTGGGACTAATCAGCCATATCGGAGGTCACAAATTCGCTGGAAATGTCATTATATACATCCCACCCGGGATGAAGACTAGAGAGGGAGAAGCACATGCTCTTGCTGGTTGTGGGATCTGGTATGGGCGTGTAGAGCCTAGACACGTGGAGGGGATTGTGAGGGAGACGGTGATGGAAGGAAATGTGATTGAGGAGTTGTTTCGTGGGGGGATTCGACAAGGTGGCGAGATCTTGAGGATTTGAAAAACGACCTTTGGGCGGGTACGAGTGTGGAAATGAAGGGCAGGCGCACGATGTTCTCTATTGTTCCAGCCAGATGGGATAAGGAAGCTTCGTTATCTGGCTCTTCTGGGAGAATAATTTCAATGGTTCAGGACAGTTGGGATAACCAAGCTCCCTTAACTAAGCTCTTCTGGGGAAATACTTTCAATGGTTCAAGAAAGATGGAAGAACCACCATGATTCATTCTGCCAGTCCTTCTCCGAGAATGATTCTAGATTTGATTGCTAGATCATCTAGGAGAATGATTTCTAACCAGACGAGACCACGACTCTTCATTCTCCCACTTACGGATTTCGGAATGACACAGCACAACTAGATGATGATCGCCTTTGGTGTTGAGTGCAGCCGATCGTGTAATCTCAACCCCGCCATGAACCGACGCCTCGGCATAAGGACAACACCAGCACCCCTCCAGTACTTGTAGCCACACCACACCAGAAGCTGCATGCTGCATCTTCCAAGGCAGGATCCCAAACAGTTTGTGCATCAAGTGCGTCAACAGAGTGTCAACAGAGTGTCAGCGGAGTGGGTTGCAGGTTGAATCTATGTGGAGTCTTTCAGCATCTAGACCATCCTGTATCATGTCTTTCGGAACTCCTACCATCTTCTCAATTTAGCCAGAAAAGGCCGCAGAACATGAACTTGTTGCAAAGAGTCCAATGGAAGCAATTGCATCTTCTCCACCCCACTAGGTAGCAGTCGTCGTATCTCGATGACCATGGATGTCAGCGGAGCATTTGCCCCTACGCCATAGAACTCGACTGCCTGTTGCGATCTCTTCCCCACAGATACATCGTACCTTCCGAAAGCTGAACCCTGCGAGTCGTTCGTTTGCTTTGAGACAGCTCTGGGAGCTACTTGTAAGCTCTTGGATTTCCCCATGAAGCGCTTGGTCCTTTTCGTAGATCTAGAGTTCAACCACGAAATTTAATTCATTCAGCCTCGAGAAGTTAATAAGGCTGGATGGAAGTTGAAGCTGCAAGATCTGTCCACAAGCCACATCTTGATTCTGTGATTCTGTGCCCAACGAGAAGGGGAGAAGGGGCCCATCGAATGCAGTTGCAGTTGCAGGCGAATGTCATGCAAATCCATATGCAACATTGCATGGGTCAACTGTCGGTCGGTCCCACATGGATGATCCTCTGTTGATCCTCACCTCCGGATCTCACCTCAGGAAAGGTTCAAGAAAAGTGGTCAAGTTTGCAGGGGAATCGATGATATCATCATCAATTGCGGGGGTGCCCGACGTCAGCGGGGTAGCCTTGTGGCTGAGTGGCTGTGCTGGACCCACCTGCCGGGGCGAGTGGCAATCGCAAATTCGATAGCCTGGCGAGCCTGGCGTATGGGGAAAGCTCTTGCAGATGAAACCAACCACAAAGGCAAGAGCAAAGAGCAAAAGAGTTCTTGCCTTCAGCAACGCCATTCACTCCTGGACGCCAGTCACATGGCAAAGCTCAAACAGTCAAACACTGACGTCATCCCGCCAAAAGCTCCTCGCCAAACGAGCTCCCAGAGGTCTTTATAAACCCCTCCTCTGACCCCTCAACCACTTTTTCTTTCCATCCAACAACACAATCTCACTTTCACAAAATCCAACTCAACACCAAACACTCAACCTACAACCCAACAAACAATCTTCAATCATCAAAATGGAGTCCGTCAAGGTTGGTACTCCTCTTCCTCATCTCCTTCCCCCCCCTCTGTTGATGTTGAGCTCCTTCACTTGAGCCTCACCATCAACATCTTGGAATACCTTCACCTCCACCTTCACCTTCACCCAACACATGCTAACCCCTTCCGCAGCAAGCCGCAAACTACGTCGCTGAGACCGTCCAAGGTGCCGGATCCGAGGCATCCAAGGAGACCAACAAGTCTGTTGCAAAGGACGGAAACGCAAGCTTGGGCACACGCGCCTCTGCTGCCAAGGACGCCGTTGGAGACAAGGCTGATCAACACGGTCACGAGACCAAGGCTGATGTCCACAAGGGTATGTGCTCACCACACCCCCCCCCCCCCCCCCCCCCCCCCCCCCCCCCCCCCCCCCCAAAGCTTCCCCTGCGTATACCTTTTGCCCCTTTCAGAAGCCGTATAGAGTCCTCGTACTGATTCGTCTCCGTTTTTTGCAGAGGCTGCCAAGCACTAGATCGATCACGATGGCATGACGATGAACCTCTCGATTAACCACGCATCGGTACCTGAGCATGGGTGGAATGGATGAATTTCTTCGGATGGCGTACGGAATGGATGGTCTAGGGAGGGTTGGTTGGCATGGATGCATGATATTTCTTTATGGAGGACTTGTGGACACAATACCCTCGGCATAGCAATCTCAACGCTTTGCCATACTCTTCTTTTGCGTTTGACTTGCAAATGTGATTTGACTTGATCTTGATATGCGGCGTGATGTTTCCTTCTCCGTAGTCGTTTTGAATTCGCTGGATAAGTCTATTCATTTTTTAGAAATAGGATCTGTGGGTGCGGTTCCTACATCACTCGACAGCTCAGCCTCGAAAGTTCATCTCTAAGGAAACTCCTCTTTCGAGAGGCGAGCTTTTTCTGGATTTTCTCGTTACCTTTCTCAAAGAGGAAGATCGTGTATGAATCAGATAAAAGACCTCAAGTGCAAAGTGTCAGAGCTTACTATCAAATTTCCAAGCCTAGCCTCCGAGTTAAGAGCTCTTAAATGAATATAAAATAGTGAAAATTCACGAAACAAGGAGTATTCAAAACGAATTTAAGGCTTGATATATTTTTTATAAACTAGTTAAAAGAAAACGAATATATATATATAAATTTCATAACCTATATAAATTTTACAACTTTTCATATATTTCAAGTAGATAGTAAGGTTTTTAACGTAATCTTCTTAAAAAAAAAAAAAAAAAAAAAAAAAGCTATTATTTCTTAGTTTCTAGTAAATTAAACTAGAGTTGAAAATAAAAGCTATTTCTAGTTACTTCTAAGAGTCTTAAGATTTCTCTTCTAGTAGTTATTTTTCTTCTTTTTTAAAGTATTTATTTACTTTTAATAGTTTTAATAGTTTTAATATTTTTATATCTTTATATTTTAACTATTTTAACTATTTTTATAATTTTATAATTTTATAATTTTTTGAAAAAATTTCAAATACTAGTAGAATAGTTTTATACTAGCGTATACTAGTAATACTAGTATATACTAGCTTTATAAGAAGATTATATATATCTACGTTTACTAATCTAAGTAGCTATTTACTCTTAAATATATACTATACTAATACTAACGCTTCTTTGAAATAATAGAAGTTAGTAGCTAAAATTTGTTAAAAATCTTCTATTTAGTCTAACTAATTATAGCTCTTATAATAGCACGAAATATATACTACTATTAAAGAGATATATAAGAGTATATTTAGTAGAATAACGTATATAAATACTAGGCTCTAATATAGAAGAAAAAGCTAAACTAGCCTTTTCTAACTATAGAAGAATAAGCAGCTATATATAAGAGGTTTAGATAATATAAAAGAGATACGAAATCGAATAATAATATACGTTAGCTAATATAAAAGCCTAAGCTCTATAAAGTACGTCTAAAAGTCTAGATATATATAATCTTCCTAAATTAGATAATATAAAATAGTAACTACTAAAACCTTATATATATAGTATATACTATATAATCTTAGCTATATAGAATAGTAGACTATTATATCTCTCTCTTTTAAAAAAGACTTATTCTCGAGTCTAGGTATTATTAGAGTTAAATTAGAATATTAGACGTTATTATTATTAAGCGAGAGTTTGTTAGAGTCTAAATTATAGGCGATCGAATTTATAGATACTTATAAAAGAGACTTTATTTCTAGTTATTCTAGTATTAAAAGTATCTATTTAAATTCGTATTTACTAAAAGAGTATAAGTCTAATTCTATCTTATAAATTAGAGAAAGTTTAAAGTAGAGTTAGATAGTACTTAGTTGTAGGATAGTAAGAGTAATAACTTAGCTAAGAGCTTACTTTAATAGCGTATTAATTCGAATCTAATTTAAAAAATTTAAATAAACTTCTAGTCTAACTAGAAGTAAAAAGAAAGTAAGAAATATAAAGAATATAAAACTCTATACTAGAGTTAGTAGAGTTTTAGCTAGTTAAAAGAGTTATTACTAAATATTAGCTTATTATTTAAAGTCTAAGAGAATAAAAGAGATAGTTTTAGATATAATATCTATTAGTACTATTATAGAAACTATATTACTTAGGCTTATAAGCTACTTTGTTCTCTTTAGTAATTCTAAATCAAGATATTTAAGAACTTATTTATTATCTTCTAATTCTAATTCTACTTTAGATATAGTACTAATAAAAGATTTGCTATTAGATTATAAGAAGCTTAGTTCTAGACTAGAAGAGATATTTTAAACTAAAGTGCTAATATCTTATAACTTAGTATTTTAGTATTACTTCTTATTTATAACTAAAAGATTAAATACTATTTTAATAAAATTGGTTTTCTAATCTCTCTTCTTTATAGTAGCTAAGTTTTAAAGCTATAGTATAATTTTTTCCTATATATAAAAGAACCTTTCTAATTCTTATACTTCTCTAAGTATAGCTATACTTAAGAAGCGACTTTTAAAATTAGTAAAAGTTTCTTTAATATAATCTCTTATTTATAAGAATTAAAAAACGTTCTAAGTATTCTCCTTCTTATAGCTAGTTAGAAAGTATATATCTAAAAGAGTAATTTTATCTTTTTAATTATTAAAAGTATTTTAAACTAAGTCTAAGTTATATTTAAGCTCTAGATAGTTCTATATAAGATTAGTTATTATACTTTAAATAAGAGCTTTATATATTAAAAGTAAACTATAGTAGTTAGTATTTATATAGAGTCTATTATATACTAATATCTTCTATTATTAGTATATAAGTAAAATACTATTATCTAAAAGTTTAATCTTTCTAGTTATCTTACTTTTTTAGAATTAGAGAGTATTCGAAGTAGCTTTAGTACTATATCGAGTAGAGATAGATTATTAGAAGGTATTAGAGATAGTAGCTTATAGCTAAAAGAGATATAAATTTAGTGTTTTTGGTTTCCTATTCTAGCCTAGCCTAGAGGTTAGGCTAGAATAGACTAAGTAGACTCTTATTAATAAATTAATAAATATTTAGTAAATAAAACACTAAAATAAAATAAATATTTAGTAAATAAAACACTAAAAGAAAAGATAGACTATGTTCTAGTAGTACTTATCTCTCTTTTATTTAATAAATAAGACTTTTATAACTAGCGTTGCTTATTATATACTTATAAGTAGAAAAATACTAAGTTTATCTATAGAGAAAGCTAATTCACTATATAAATTAGAGCTTAGAAGGTTTAAAGAAGAGTTTAAATAAGAGTCTAAATAAGAGTCTATAATAGTATAAAATATATACTATTATAGAAGAGGTATATAGAAGTACGTTTAGTAGAATAATATATCTAGATACTAGGCTCTAATATAGAAGAAATAGCTAAACTAGCCTTTTCTAACTCTAAAAGAGTAGGCTACTATATATAAGAGGTTCGAATAATTTAAAAGAGTCTAAAACCGAACAACGATATACGTTAGCTAATATAAAAGCCTAAACTCTACGAAGTACGTTTAAAAGCTCGGATATATATAATCTTCTTAAAATAGATAATATAAAATAATAACTACTGAAACCTTATATATAGTAGAGACTTCTAGCTATCTAGGATAGCCTAGGTAATAGACTATTATATTCTCCTTCTTTAAAAAAAGACTCGTCTCTAAGTCTATATATCTTATTATTTAAGACTAAGTTAAAATACTATAGTATCTTTATTAAAGCTAAATTAAGATAGTATAAGTGTTATTATTTTTATTATAAGTTAGTTAGTATCTAAATTATAGCTAACCTAGTTTAAAGATACTTTATTTATTAAAATTATTATAAGTAAGATATTAAGATAGTAGTTTTAAGTCTAAATTATAACTATAGATACTTATAAAAGAGACTTTGTTTCTAATCCTTCTATATTAAAAGTAAGTCTTCGTATTCGTATTTACTAAAAGAGTATAGTCTAATCTATCTAGTAGATTAGAAAAAGTTTAAAATAAAGTTAGAAAAAAGTTTAAAAGTTAAAAGTAAATTTAGAGTAGAGTTAGAAGCGAATATTAAGAGGTAATATTATAGATAATAGTAATATCTTAATAAAGATATTATAAGAAAATAGAGTCTTATATAACCTCTTTTCTCTATATATATAGCAGAGTTTTCACCTTCGAATATAAGGCTCTTTAGAGCGTTTTCAACCTAAAAATACGTTATAGTTATAAGCCCGGTTTACACTTATAGTGTACTCTTATAACTTTAACTTCTGCTTACGTATTTAACGTTGCTACGTATTTAGAACGCTCTCCGCTATTAGAGTTAGCGTAACTAACCTCTCGATACTTACGTTCGACGAGTATTCGAAAGCCTAGCTAGCCTAGCTACGACGCTAGCCACCGTCACTCTCAGAGGTGCCTTTTTAAACCGGAAACTCTAAGAGGTGCTCGAAGATATATTCGAATTCAGAAGTCTAGTACTCTACGAAGCTAGCACAAATACAACGCTAACTACGAGCTATTATATCTACGAACGCTACCCGCTATCTTCACTAAAAAGCTAGAGCTAATAACGTGCTAGAGTATAAGAGAAGAAGTTAGATAGAATCTAGGAGTAGGACTTTACTCTTAAGAATACGTAGGACTCTTTATAGTAGGAATAGAGAGCGATATAGTTAAGAGGTTCTTTTATAATCTAGTCTACTATTATTATAAGCTTAGGAAGTTGTCTCTTCTAGACTTAAGAGGTATATTATAAGAAAATAGAGTCTTATATAACCTCTTTTCTCTATATATATAGTAGAGTTCTTACTTCTAAAAATAAGGCTTCTTAGAGTGTTTTTAACTTAAAAATACGTTATATAAGAGTTTATTTTAAAAGTATACTAATTTATATCTAATTTAAAAAATTTAAATTAAAAAAGACTTCTAGCTTAGCTAGAAGTAAAAGAAAGTAAAAAAGACTTCTTACTAGAGTTAATAGAGTTTTAGCTAGTTAAAAGCAAAGTTATTACTAAGTTATTAAAGTTAAAATTATTATCTAAGTATCTAGAGATAATAAAAGAGATAGTTTTAGCTAGTTAAAAGAGTTATTACTAAAAGTTAAAAATACTATCTAAAGTTTAAAATAATAAAAGAGACAGTTTTAGCTAGTTAAAAGCAAAGTTATTACTAAAGTTATTATATTATCTTATTCTCTTTAGTAATTTAGATCTAAATTAAGATACTTAAGAGATTATTTATAATTATCTTCTAATTTCAAAGAAGAGTTACTATTAGAGTATAGAGAGTTCTAAGCTAAACTAGATAAGAATAGAGAAGTATTCTTTTAAACTAGAGTACTAATTATAAGTAACTTAGCGTTTTAGTATATCTCCTTATCTATAGCTAAAAGGTCGTTTACTATTTTAGTAAAGTTATAATTCTAGTATCTCTTAAGTATAGTAAACGCGTTCTAGAGCTAAGATATAATCTTATCTTATATATAAAAGAAGCGTTCTAATTCTAGTATCTTCTTAAGTATAGCTATACTTGAAAAGCAAACGTTTCTTTAGTATAATCTTCTTCTAATTCTACTTCTCTCTCTTCTAATACTTAGTAGTAGCTAGGATTTAGTTTATAACTATAGTCTTTTTAGTTATTTACTAGTAGAGATATTTTTAAATATATATAAAGTAGTAGAAAGGTATTAGAGGCAGAGGCCTATAAGTAAAAGAGTTTTAAATTCAGGCTTAAAAGTAAAGAAGAGTTTAAATAAAAGTTCAAAAGAGAGTGAGATTAGAGAGAGTTTAGAAGTAGGATTTAGTTATTAACTTCGAAGTTTACTTATAATTTTATCTATCTTAGCTAGCTAATTCTTTTTTTCTTTTACTTTTACCTCTATCTTATCTATCTTATCTATATATTATCTATATCTAGTTTATAGTTAAGAAGTCTTATTTATTATTTTATTAGAATCTTCTATTCTTTAGTATATAAGTGCTATTTAAGTAGCTTTTAGAAAGCGAGATAGCTCTAGAAAGAGGTTATTACTTAATACTATTTAGTAGAACTAAGTTTAATATTTCAAAGATATCGATTTAGAGAGAAGAGAGAGTATAAGATTAGATTTAAAAGCCTTTATAATAACTATAGTATATTAACTTTTTACTAAACCTTAGATAATATTCTCTATACTAAGAGAGTTATTAGAAGCCTTAAAAATACTTAGTTTATTCTACTTTCTTAATATATAATATATAATTTTTACTAGTAAGTAATAACTAATACTAAACTCTAATATTACTAGCTATCTAGAAAGTCTCTAATTTCCTAGCTATTTAAGGTTATTTATAGTATAACTAATCTAAACTAGCTCTAAAACGAAATAAGTATACTAATGTACTTAAAAGAGCTATTATTTATACTATTACTAGTAAAGAAGAGTTTAGTCTTTTTATATAATAGTATAAAATATATACTATTATAAAAGAGATATATAAGAGTCTATTTAGTTAAATAAAGTATATAGATACTAGACTTTAATATAAAAGAAAAGACGAAATTAGCCTAGAGTAGAAGTATTTATATATAGAAGGTTAAATAATATAAAAGTTTAGTAATAATAATAGCTAAAACCTTTCTAATATAAGTAATACTGAATAAGAAGAGTTAAAAGCTAATATATATAGCTTTGAATCTTAATATCTTTAGTAGTTTATAGAAACTAATATCTTTTATAATAGTAATTTAAGATAGCTAGCTATTATAACTAGGAAACTTCGAGTAGAGAGAACCTTTTATATATAAGATAATAATTATTTAATTTCTATATCGTTATCTATTATTATATAGTTTAGAGAATAATAGAATAATTAAAATTAATTAGTCGTGTTAGAGCTAGAAATATGAGATTAGAACCGCGTTCCACTAGTACACGTGAGTTATATAGTAGTACGACGAAGGGATACTAGGGACCTTAAACTACCACTTATTATGTCATACCTCTGTTGCTCGTATTTACACATGTAAACTATAAGAATTTATCTTATAAAATAGCTGCGCATTTGTTTCTAGTGTTTCTAACTACTTGCATGTGTTGTCTCTTGTTTCGTAAGAACCTAGTTTTTCCTTCTGCAATTTGTTATCATAGGAGAAGGGCTCGGCTGCTGTACAAATTCAAAATTGAAGGTCGAACCTTATCCCATCAACGTGAAGAGCCTAACCACATTGTCTGAAGCCGTCAGGGTCTTAAGAACACACTTCCCATGTTATAAGCAAGTTCTGCTAAAAAAATCCAAAGCGATAACTTCGGAGGTTTTGTTGCTTCTCAAGAATAATCCAACTGTCACTCCGATTAAGGAATTAATTTATGTTAACTAAGAAGCACGAGGAAGCTTTTCGTCTTGAGAATCCAAGGTTGGAATACAGGAGTCAACGACGAGACCCTCTGAAGCTTGAGTGTATCCCCTGAATTTCGCAAAAGCTACATGCAACTAATAGCGCGGAGTCGTTTGAACTTTATATGTAGTATTGAAGGCCTTTTCCCTTATAGGTAGTAAATGGCAAGGTGAAATAGGGGATTTGTTGTCGATTTTTGGGTTGTTGTCGAATCTTTCCCGGGCTTTTTATTTGTTTTCTATTTTGGCAGGGCAGAGGAGGATCTACTTCTCAAGTGTAGATTTCCTGAATTTTTTATTATGGGCTCGGAGGGTCTTGAGAGGGTCCCCTTGGTTTGTTGTGAACACCCGCGATCATCTTTTCCTTTATTATTCCGACCTTTTGGATTTCAGGAATTCTTGCATTATACTTGGTCTATAAAGGAAGTTGGTTTAGATTCTTGGTTTGAGTTCTTGGTGAGAGTCTAGTTACTTTGTTTAGTGAAGTAGTTGCTTTTGGTTGGAGGGTTTAGTGGGTCTTGTTAAGTAAATGCTGGTTTTAGAGAACAGGTATTGATAAGCTTGAGAAATACTTTACATAGGTTCATAGAAAAGGAAATGTTTGTTGGAGTAATGGGTGGTTGTTTGATGCGCTTAGCATCGGATTCTTAGTACTTTGGCGTACTTCTATTGCTCTCACTACAGTAAATCAATTGAGACTTGCTATCAAAATTCGAGTGCCACGTAGTTGTTTTTGCTTTCTTCTCCCACCATTCGCATTTTTCTCCTTCGTACCGCGCTGTTGTTTATTTGCAGGTTTCTTAAGTTTTCCAGCCCAGATTCCATGTCCTTCCTTCCGCTAATTGTTTTCTACGAGAGAGAAGCTTATACTTCCCTGTGGAAGATTCATAAGAGATGCTGTTCAGAAAACAACCTGGAATATCAAACCTTCATCCATACCTAACACTGTGAGCAACCGGCATCGAACAAGTGATCGTCGGAGCTCTGGTACACCCATACATGCTACCCGGACGTGTTACTTTCTTCTGTTAAAAGGGTGGAGTCGTTTCAACCTCATCCTCAGGCTTCAGGGTAAGCCCTCCCATCTGGTAGAGAGAGAGAAGCGAAGAGGGGACTTGTTGTCTAATTTTAAATTGCTGTTGGTTGTTTAAGTTTCTCTTAATGAAAATATCTTTTTCTTCTTCTGTGTGAGTGGGAGGAAGGAGATGTTCCGACTTTGTTTCTGCTTTGGGGTTATTGATGGGTATAGAAGGTAGCGAGAGATCCTCCTTACTTATGGGACTCCACTATCATGTGTTCTAGTAGGCTTCTAGCACTTGAGGTTCTAAGAAAAATCCCTTCTGGGTGGTTTTATAGGAACTAGATTTGAAGTTTTAGTAGTCTAGTGTCTAAGTAAGTATTTTATTATGTATTTATCTTTAGAGAAATGATTTTTAGAGAGTTTAACTTCGATTCTTCAACTACGATAGATATTTGTAATCGGTTAAATTATATACGAAGTTAGAAGCCGGAAAGAGAGTGTAGTACAGACGGCGTCGCTCGGCCAGTTTGAACCGCTCAGATAGAAATCTTGATTTAATACGCAACGAACACGTGGCCTTGCTTTGGGGTTAACGATACTTTCTTACATCGCTGCCCCTAACGTACTAAAGCATATGTAAAAGACTAATGTTTTTCCGACAGCAGTAGCAAGTTCTTTGCACTAAAACCTCGCTACTTCTAAGAGATAGAAAAGATTCGCTGACAGCAATATTCGACGGTAAACATTCTATTTTGCTTTTTTCTTCAGAATGGGACCCCTTCTCATCTGGTACAAGGAACACTGTAGTTTGTCTTTGATAATATGTCGATTTAGGGTGCCATGGTTGTGGTGTCATATATTAGAGATCGCAGCCCATGAGAAGAAACAGGCGGGGGCCAGCCACTTGATTTTTACTTGAGTATGAGCGAGAATGTGCCGGTGGAGTTGTGTTTATCTAGTATATTCCGCTCCCATAAGGTTTATAGACTTTTACTACCTTTAAAGGTAAATTGCACTTTCTCCTAGTTTAAAAGTTTGGTATTAGCTTACCTTCTATACTTATATGTTCGTTCTCAAAAGAAAGGTACATTGTCGTATTAAGTAGTAAGGTGAGGATAAGTCTTTCTTGTTATATTAAAAGAGAAGAGCTTGTAAACATACCGAATTCAGAAGAGAAAAACTTAGGAGATTGTTTTATATAAGGAGATAGATTGTGCGAGTGAAAGTATCAAGGCTCCCGAGAAATTCTTTCTAGAGATATGGTTAGATGGACGGGGACAAGTCAAGATGAATGATGGTTAGTAGTAGTTGGTTAAAAAGCCTAATGGCGGCAAATACCAGCCGGGTACACTAGGTACTACTGAAGCCTTTCCCTGATGCGTTACAGCACCCTTGAGCGGGTTAGAATTCACGGGGTAAACTCTTAAAAAAGTAAGTTGTATAATGATTTAAAGAACCACACTCTATTACTGACAATCTATATAGGTATAACCCATTTATATGTGTAACAGACATGTTCGGAAATTAGTGTAGATTCGATAGTAGAGTAATATTCGACAGTAAATACCTCTTTTTGAGGTGCTGTTTTTCCTCTCATCTCGAGAGTGAGATCTTCGAAATTTTGTATTTTGTCAGAATGGGCATCGCTTCATATATTTCCCAAACCTAAAAAAAGTTCGCAGTATTAGAAGATGACTGATTATGAGGTTCTTTCTAATTGACTCTCAATATCCATCGGACCGCCCTCGTTCTCGTGTTTCTTCCATCCCTCCTTTCACGTCAAATATTACAGGGGAGTTATCCCCCGCCCCGCCTCCAAATCTTCGACCTGTCAAGATCCAACTCCATATTCGATAGGCTGTACAAACACTCCGTAGATGAACAGACTCTTAGAATCACGGTACCGAATAGCTGTTCTCCTACTTATACTGTTGTTATGGCTCTGGTTGCGGTTCCTCGATGACTTGGTTGGCTCATGATGGTGTCCTTTTACTATGTCGCAATATTCCGGCCAAAAACTTCACGATAACACCATGAACGCGAACAATTTCAAAGCTAAAAGATTGTAGAAACATCAGAACCAGTCATTATCCGACCCGTCAACTCGAAATATACATCGACTCCTGCAGCACAATATCACTCGCCGAAAAGCCCACCATAATGGTATAATTTCCCGCCACCAACCTCCAACCCTCAATCGCGACATCCCAAATCCTCAAATCCTCCTTCGCGATCACAATCGCAACCTCCTTCTCCTCCCCACTCTCCAAATACACCTTCTCGAATCCCTTCAACAACTTCGGCGGCTCCATCGCAGCCGCAGGGTACGAAACATAAACCTGCACAACCTCTTTTCCCGCCACTCCACCAGTGTTCGAAAGGGTGGAACTCACAACCACACTCTCAGCTTCTTGCACATTCGCACTCGCCAACTCAAGACCGGAGAGATTAAATGTCGTGTAACTCAATCCATGACCGAATGGGAAGAGGGGTGTTACGGAGTATTCGTCGAACCATTTATATCCCACATACAATCCCTCGTTGAAGTCTACCTCTAGCGATTCCCAGATTTGGATGGTGTCGTTGAGGGTTTTTGGGAATGTCATTGGGAGTTTGCCGCTGGGGTTTACGGTGCCGAAGAGGAGGGTTCCAAGGGCGAGACCGACCTGTTGACCGCTGTACCATGCTTCCATCACGGCGTCGACGGAGTCGATCCAGGGCATGAGGATGGCAGAGTTGGTGTTTAGGACAACGAGGGTCTTTTTGGACAGTTTCGATAAACGAGCAATTACCGCATCTTGGTCACCGGGAAGTGAAAGGCCAAGATTGTTATCCGCTCCTTCGGAATGACGATCCGACACAAAAATGATGCTCAGGTCTGCTTCTGCGGCTAGAGCATCTGCGTCGGTATCTCGAGTTGTGTTTCCAACCGAGACACCCAAGGTGATTCCATAGCCTCCGGTTGAGAGGGATGCTCCCATCGAGTACTTCATTTCCAAAGAGACTTCAACACCACTTGTGAGATTGATTATTCCTTGCATGGTGTTTCCAAAGTTTGCCCCAGTCATGTTGGCAATCAAGGTGTTGTCAATGGTGAGCAAGGCATCACCCTGACCAGTGAGAGAAAAGTGATAGAGACCTGTGGTATTTGGCATGAAGGTTCCGGTGTATACAGATGAAAAGACTTGTGGCCAAGCTTGCCATAATTCTGGGGGGTATGAGGCAGAAGTGATGTTTCCGACTGTCAAAGATTGGTTTATTGGGCCACTCCAGTCAACGGTCGTGTAGTAAGTTACTTCGAGGCCGCTTGGGAACATGCTTGAAGGTACTTGGGGGAATTGTCCAGTTCCTGGATATGCCTCGCTGTAGCGAACAGTTATATTTTCTTGCTGGCCGAGTCGTCTTATCTCGTCAAGTGGCGCTTGTACTATGGTTGTTGCATCAATCACACTGGAGTTTGAGTTAGCTCGTGGGTTTTCTAAAAAACGGGTTCAGAACTTACAAGCCTCCATGATTCTCAGACACTTGGTTGGCTTTCGTAGCACCAACTCCAAAGACCGCAATCTTTTGGTACTTTCCAGCACTGATAGGCAAAGTCTCATCCTCATTCTTCAACAACACAGCCCCCTCCTCCACCAATCCCTGAGCAAGATCCAAATGCGCTTGCGTCCTTGCAACAGCCTTCGAACTCCCAGTAACAGGCTCATCCACAACCCCAAACTCAATCATAGGTCTCCAAATCCTCCTCACAATATCCTCTACCCTCTCGAAAGGCACACTCCCATTATCCACAGCCTCAACAAGCAAATCCCCATAGTACGCCGGGAATCCATAAGAAGAAACCAAGCTCCCACCAGGCATACTAAGATCCAACCCCGCCAAAGCAGCAGCGACAGTGCTTCGAACAGAAAAATACCAATCCGCAACTACATACCCGTCGAAACCCCAATCCTCTTTCAAGAGATTGAGTAACCACTCATTCTCACAAGTGTATTGGCCGTTCAGTTTGTTATACGAACACATGATCGCAGCCGCGTTCCCTTCCTGAACAGCAGCCTTGAAAGCAGGCAGGTATAGTTCATGTAAAACCCTCATTTCAACACTCGAGTCATAAGCCACCCACTCAGGATCAAGACCAAACCGATTCCGATCCTGATTATATGCCGCAAAATGTTTCGGACACGCAAGCATTTTCTGGCTTTGGATCCCTAGGACCTGGGCTACCGCAAGCTTACTAGTCAAGTACTGATCTTCTGAGAATGTCTCGCCTGCTCGGCCCCAGAGGGGGGAGCGAAGGATGTTTATGGTTGGACTGAGGACGACGTTTCGCGCTTTGGATTTGTGTTCTTGACCCAAGGCCTGGCCGTAGAGGTACATGAGCGTGGTGTTCCAGGTTGCTGCGTCTAGGACTGGGGCTGGGAATGTTGTTACGTTGTCTAGGGAATTTCCTACGCCGGCTGGACCGTCGCCCATGCAGATTGAGGGAAGGCCTAGCTCGGTGTTGCCAGTTATGTGGCCTATGCATGCTGAGACTCCGGTTCCTTGGTCTTCGAGCTGTGCGAAATTGGTGCTTAGCGAATTTCTTGTTGGGGATTGGGAAGGAGGAGGGACTTACGACAGTGTCACCTTGGACCATGGCGTACATCTGGGTACGATTCCATTGAAGCATCAAGGCTTCGAGTCTCGTTTCCGTGTCTAGGGAGGTATCGAGCCATGGTTGTGAAGTGTTTGTAGCAACTGACGAGTTTACCAGGGAAGTGATGACAGTGGCAATGAAGCCTGTCTTGGTGAGGAAACCCATCTTGAGACTTGGGAGATGTGAGTGAGTGAGTGCGACTGACTACCCCGCGAGAAGTAGATAACGGGGCATCACGAACATATAACTATTCTTTTATTTCTCTTTCGGACTCTCCCTAGTCTTCCACGTGGAAACTATGAGCTCCAATTCTTTGCGTGGAGATGTGGAGTAAGTCTTGACCGATACTTGGGATAAGTCACCGGTGTCCAATCAAAGATGTTTCCGCCAGATCGGTGAACAGATCTCACGGGGTTCATTTCCAGGACCACGAAGGTGGGTTGCTTCTTTTTGGGGGGCGATAGTCGGGGTGATGAGATACCAGGGATGGAGTTGCGTCTGTTGTCAGGTACCCGCGGGTACCGGCCAGGATATGAACTGGCATGTTTTTGTTGTGGTGGTATCAATAGTGGGGGATCCCCGGATTGTGCTGGGTTGGGCTCTTGGAGGAGCAGATAAGTTAAGTGGATTTCATGGATTTTCCTCTACTGTAGAAGAGTGGGATGGTTGTTCACGTTAAGTTTTTCTTTTGATGTTATTATAATGATTTGTAGAAGTATTCAATTTCGAATTACTCACTACCCCGCAAAACTCTCCCTCTCTTCTGTTCCCTCTCTCAAGAACTCAAGGCATTTCCCTCCAATCCCACAACAGTCGTCTCAGCATGGCTAAAAGTCCTCAATCCGGTCCTAGTGATCTTCAATATAGAACCACAATTTGGATCCGGACAGGCGATGAGACCATCTGTTGTCATCCAGTCGTGTTTATGTGTTGGTCTTTGTTTTGCTGCTAGGAGAGGGAAGACGGATGCTTCATTTCATAGCGTTAGTTTTTAAAAAGGAAAGATCCAAAGTTGGAAAAGGGAAAGGGGGTATTTTATAGGAGGGGAGCTTACCGAGACTGTAAATACTTATTCCCTGGCCCGCAGGGAGATACATCATTTCTCCTTGTAGAGTAAAGTGATCTCCTTCTTTTGCACCGCAGATGATTTTGGCGCCGGGGGGACAGACTACTTCGACTTTTAGGTCGTAGAGCTGGAAGGAGTCGTCGTTTGGGGTTGAGGTGGTCATTTTTGAGAATGAAAAGAGAGGCGGGTTGTATTTGTGAGCGGGAGCGAGCGAGTAAGTGAGTATGGGTGATGTGCGTATCCCCAATTGGCGATCTCAAGCTTTCATTTCCTCGTTATCATGGAATTGTATTTGAATCAAGGCCGAACTGAAATCTCACGAAAATATGGTTGGACACCGATGATTCTCGGTGTTCTAAGATAATCACCCGACCACAGGCATGCCCGTGGTCACGTGAAGATAATGGCGTGGGTCTTCCCCGCATTTCTTTATCGGGGTGTCCGGGTACTAGTACAACCCCACTCTTGGAGATTGAGGTCCTCCCAGCCTCCTCGATTTCGGCATATTGGAAAGTGTTCAGGAACTAGTAAAGTTGTCAGATAAGAAAATCCCTTCTCCAGTCCAGAATCCCGCATCACTGAATAGATTCTCCCACATATCCTTGTTCTCGAAGAGATTAGCTTGGAAATCTGGTTGGCTGTCTGGAGAGTTGGTGGGCAGGCAGAGGGGCGGTGAGAGGGTGTTTGCTCCTATTTCTCTTTGACTTGAGTTCTGGTCAGTGTGGTGTGGTAAGAGGGTACTTTGGATTGGTGGTAGTTGGTGTTGATGTTGATGAGGGGGTTTTGGGTGGATTGTTCGTTTTGGGATTTTTAGATCCTTGTATTTCCGTAGAACGTTTCTTAGGAATCGAGCTTGCATTGCGCAGCCTGTGGAGGGGGAGACACATTGTTTTTGGAAGGTTTCTGAGGCATCGTGGATGGCTTTTGTTGAGGCGGCTTCGAAGTCTGAACGCATGTGTTTGGGGAGTGAGACGAGGAGCTGTTTATCTTAGCATATACTTTGTGATACTTAGGGGTGGAAGAAGATACCTTAATCAAGAATATTGCTGCGTAAGCTGTCATGACATGTATCGAGTCTTGCACGAAATATAATTGTTTCAATGGACCGAATTCTTGCGATATCTGCTCTAGCATCCCCACGCTTGAGGAATGACATAACCACAATGCTGTTGTTGACATCGGGATATCCTTTTTGAGTTCGCGCAATGAGGTTTGGAGGGAGTATGAGTTGAGGAGTAGACGTAGATGCAATCCGTAGAAATATACAAGAAACCTTTGGCATGGTTCTACTTCTTCTGTTTGTTGTTAGACAACGAGTTAGAGATGGGGGGGAGTAGAAGGTTACCAGCATCGAACAAAGGAAGCCACTTTCTCTCCCAGGATGTGAGATTGTTGTTTAGCATTTTGGAGAGGGTTTCGGTTCGTGAGGTGTGGTGGGAACTTTGTTGAGCTGGAGATACGAGATCGAGGATTTCACAACTTGTTAGACGGAGAGAAACGAAAGCTGATAAAAGTGAATCGCAACCTGGGACTGCGAAGTCCTCGAGATGCCAGGAGTGAGATTTTGTGATGAACTCGTTTTGTTCTATCATCCATGGTTTCCCGAGCTGCAGACTGAGACTAGATTTCAGTTAGCACATTTGGTTCACAGGGGCTCCAAGGAGGGTTTCAGTACCTTCTATCATACACAAACAGTACAAGCCAAGTCCTTTCTACATTTCTAGCTTCTCTTATGGACAATTCGGATTTCTGATCACTACCAGTTTTTTGAGATACGGGTTCGAGTTCATGCCAACCCAATTCGATACACATCCGAATCGCATATCCGAGTAGTAACCATGCTCTCCCCTCGGCTGGTTCTTTCCAGTAGGTAAATACCAAAATACCTTGTACTGTTTCGATTGTCTTACTTCCCCTAGTGAAAGCTTTCCCTAGTAGTTTTTCTGAATGTGCGCAGAGTGTCGGATGTAGCGTAGGATGGAATGCTTTTGAAGATGCAGTGAGAATTGTCGTAAGTAGAAAAGGGGATCTTTGCTGTACATAGGCAAATGTATGTAGCTTGGGATCCAGTTGACAGATATACGGATTTAAACATCGTGTAAAGCTATTTTTTTTAGTTTATAAAGCAACGTGGACAAGATTGTGATACGCACCTTTCAAATAGTCCGAAAGCTACAGGAAAACTCAGTAGTCCGCACGCAACTGGATCATCATGACTATCAGAAGATACTAAGACTTGAGGGGGGAGGTTTCTGGTATTCGTTTCATCGTCTTCCGGTACGCAGAGAATAGTCTCCAGTGAGAACCGACCAGTTTGGGCTGCTGTGCTGAGAATTCCTACTGGCTGGAGAGCTTCTGTTCCCCAGGCTCCATTTTGGCGTGGGGGATTCATATCTTCGGTATTTGGCAATACTGGAGAGATAAGTCGAGAGGGTGACACTTGTTGTGGGTTTTCCTCTCGGTTATTTTCAGAATGCTCTCCCGAAATAGGGAAAGTCGTTCTGCGTTTGATCCTGTGATGTATTTCAGCATTTCTATAGACGTTCCAAAATCACTTCGATAATGTCATATGCCTACGAACCTGGTTCCCGGTTTTCTCCCCCTTCGATGTCTCTCAAAAACACAACTTATAGATTTACGAAGACATCTCTCGCATATTGAGCCTTCTGGCGTCACTTTGCATTTTACTTTATTGCTCCGGCAGGCGAGGCAAGCCGCGACTGTTTGTGGACTAGAACTGCTTCAGCGAGAACTCGGGATTTCGGGATTGAACCGGCCTTACCTTTGCATCCGAAATAGAGGGTCTGTCATTTAATTGTGGAGGATATATATAATGCAGTGGTTGTGAGTTGGAACCTCTTGAGTTATCTTGCTGTTTTGTGGGGTGAAAGTGGGAGGGAGTGAAAGACCTAGGAGAGTCGGAAGCCGGGAGCCGAGCCGGGGGGAAATCGGAGCGAATCACGGGAAGAGATAAGGAACTTTCTTCCTCGAGGATACTTAATTATGGATATATCTAATTTAAGGGGTAAAAACATCCGTCACATTTGTTGGCCCTGATCCCAACACAGTTCCTCCGCCAGGAATATAAATCCTCCCTTCAACCGACAACGCGACGGTACCATGTCTCGGGACCTTCATCGGGCTCAACCGTGTCCACGTCGCGGTCTCTGTATCAAAAACCTCTGTGTTATTGAAGACTCCTGAATCAAGAGCAAAATTCCCCTCTCCGCCAAAAGCATATATACTTTCACCCAATACAGCAACGGTATGACCACCTCTCGCAGTCGGCATTGTTGATGGACTCAGTTGCCAGCCTCCCTCGATATCTTCCAAGTCCAAGGTATACACGGTCTTGCTGACGATAATTCCACTGCCAATAGATCTCCCTCCGGTAACGTAGAATGTGCTCCCTACAACGGCGCCAGCTGCATGATCTCTCAATACTGGAAGCGCAGAACCGGGATACGAAGTCCACGTCCCTGCGACGGTATCAAAAGCAGAGACTTCGTTCACAGTCAACACTCTTCCACCTGAATTAAATTCCATCCATCGCAACCCGCCAACAAGATAAATCGCGGTCCCGAATACACCAATTGCAGCGCTACCCCTTTCTGTGCCGTCGGGAAATGAGGCTATCGATGTCCATTCATCTTCCTGGGGATCGTAAACCCAACAATTTGCGGTTGCTTGCCAAGTTTGATTTTGATTACGAAGCTCAGCAAGGCCACCGAGGAGGTAAATTTTCCCATTGACGGCTGCGGCGTTGGGATGGTTGAGAGCCAGTGGAAGAGGGGCAATTGATTTCCATGTGTTGCTGGGAATGTCGTACAGAGTTACGAGGTCGGTGATGTTCCAAGTGTCCCCGATTTGAATGATTCCCCCTAAAACGACAAGTGTAGTAGAGTTGAGGGCAACAGATGTATGTTCTTGTCGTGGTATTATCGGTATAGGAGCCAGATCTTCCCAGGTTCCCTGACCATTGATGACATTCGCGATGCCGGTGAAAGCGAAAAAGAAGGTTGAGACATGCATAATGCAATGTACGAGAAGCCTATCTAATGGATAAAACATGTTGATGGGATTTATTTTCATTCATGTTCAGGGATTTTTCTCTCTCTTGCGAAACGTATTGGAGAGGCACGCAAAAGATACTAATGAGATTCCCTCATTTGAGTGGCTAAAAATACGATCACAAGCTTGGCGTGCCTTATGAAGAAGGTCGATGAGAAATGCGATGCTTACTCGGGCACAGGGTCTAAGGAGAATGCGAAATAAAGCATTTGAATTACGAAACAACACCAATTCAATTAAAGTTGTATTGTTCTGACAAGATTTGAAACCTACTGTCGATATTCTGCACCGCAATCCCCCATCGCCTCGAAAACATCACGGGCCTTCGATTTATCCAACACTTTCTTAACCAATTCTCTATCCTCTTCATCCAATCGAAATGAAAAAACCTTCAAGTTCTCTTCGATATGCTCACTGATACCCATTCTTGCACCAATGATCACAGCTCCAACATAGTCATGGTCCAATACCCACCGAACAGCAACACTCGATATCGAAACTCCATATTTCTTGGCCACCACTGCAAGCTGGCCCAGCAATTCTTGGAATAAAGCCCAGCCACCCCAAACGGTGATCATTTCGAGGTACTTCCGATGACTAGGAGTCATATCTTTGTCGAAGAGATTTGGTATTGGCTTTCCAAGCCATTTGTCTGCTAGGAATCCACCGCACTTGAAGGTGTCAATAAATTGCGCTTGTACTGAGAGGGAAAAGGGCTCATACCAATGATCCATAAGTCAAGAGTTTGACTTCATGCTTTCGGCAGCTTCCAGACATCTTGAATGTCGGGCGAAGATCAATCAAGGAGAACTGGACTTGGTTCGAGACGACCTTGATCCCTTCATCCAAAATCTCATTCATGTGCTCGGTGTCGAAGTTACAAAGTCCGAGACTTGAGACCCGTGGGTCCTGTTCTATCAATCTTGAAGCTTCAACATATTGTTTGTCGTTGTACTAGGCTTTGTTAGAAGAGATATCTCACTTGGAAAATGAAGCCTACATCTTGCCAGTGGAATTGGAGTAGTTCGACGGATGTAGAGTTCAGTGCGGTTATACGTTCTGTTACATTCGCTGCTACAACTTCTGGTGTTACCTTGATGGGCTCGAAGACTGCCCATTTTGTTGCACAATAGATTTTTTCTGAGTCAGATTGCGAGGAACGGAATTGTCCCTAGTTCAATGTAAGTTACTCTCCACCCCAGATTGAAGGCATGAAGATACTTACGAATGTTACTTCGGCATCACCCTAGATTTTACTGCGTCAGCCATGTTTCTTCTTCAGACCATCATTATTAGATCAAACTCACATAATGATCGGCCATATCATATGCAACCAACCCTGAATCGACATGCTTCCGGAAATCTCTATCAATTTTTGATCTCGACGCCGTACCCCACGCTGGACTCGAAAACTGCCAAAGTCCCATAAACATCCGCGGAATCTCAGCAGTCCCCAATTTTACTGATTCCAGTTTGCAACTTCCTGGAGTGAATCTAGTCGATGCAGCTCCTACAGCTTTAGTTGCGACAGATTTCACATCGTCAACTCCACCATCCAACTTCTCCACTCTGGACATCCCTCGCTCGAATGCAAAATCCACCGGAACATCTTGTTTGCAATGATCGCAAGTAGTTGGTTTGGCTCTGCATGAGTTAAGTGCCGCCTTCAGCTCAGCAACCGTTTTTAATTCCTCCGAGGCCATAGAACGAATTCCGGAGCCTGTCAAAAGTTGCTTTTGAATTGCCGTGACGGATTGCACAACATCCCCATCAATAACAGCAAGAACCTCCAAGAATTCTTGTCCATCCTCGGTCGCCGGATCCCATTTCAAAGGTTGAACTTGTCGCAGAACTTCAGTCAAGAGTTGCACACTTTCAAACCCATATCCGCAACCCATAAGACATCTATATCTGCTCTGAATATCCTGTAATGAGGATGTTGGTTTTGGTGTTTCGAGAGACGAATCGAACAGTTCGGGAATTGTTTCTGGCCTCGTACTTGCGAGATAATTTGATACGTGTGTTTGAAATGAGGATGTTATTGATGGGTTTCCTCCTAACAGTCCTCGCATGATTGATCTCAAGGCTTCTGTGGGTAGATTCGCGATGATGCAGTCTGTCATCATATTCGTATGAGGTGCCTTTGCGGCAGCCTTCTCCTGTTCCCCATTTATGACTCTGTCGCTCGCCATTTTGAATTGAGGAATAGCGATCGGTTAGGAAGGATAGTGAGGTGGTAAGGTAAAGACAGAAGAAAGAATGGGTGAGGAACTATCTCCCAAACTTGACGATGTTTTGAGGGAAGCAGACTTCCTTCCTACGCTGAAAATTTCACTCCCTCATCACTCCCATTTCTCCACCTCCACAAACCCATCTCTTACGTTTAAAGACTGCATAGAATCTCGGTACGGATACCTACGTATCGTCTCGTCGAATTGGATCCAAGACAGCCAAATCGGTGATCTACGAAGCTTCAATATCGCAAGGTCCCCACAAGTAATCACCTTATCTTAAGACGCCGATGGTGTTCCCCGCCCCTACGATTTTGCCCCTGAAGCCGCTAAAAATGTGCCCGCATGCAACCCCCCATTTTTGCGACCGGTATCTTCATGAACGCCGAATTTTATCTTTATGTTTCAAGGGTATCTGATATCAACAATATGGATCACCTGTTTGTGGGGACTTGGGTCCGGCCCGGAGAGGCTTGTTATGAGTAACAAAAAGAGCTTGAGGTCGCGGTTCGCGATGCCTTCAAGCTCGATCAATACCATACCCGGATTTCGAAGTCCCGCAAGATGAAGGCCCCTTATGTGTCAGAGAGTACCAGTGGTGGTGATGTGGAGATGGGGCAGAGCGATGAAGTGCAATTGAAGCGCGACCTTGGTGCGAGACATATTAATATGATTGCAATTGCTGGGATGATTGTAAGTCGAAAATCAGATTTAAAGATGGTTTTGAAACTAACAAATGCTAGGGAACGGGTCTGTTTCTGAGTTCTGGGAGCACCATTGCCATGGCTGGCCCAGTGGGAGCTCTGCTAGCATATATCTTCATGGGTTTTGTGACTGCGGGCGTCAGTGTAAGTTGAGAAGCGAGTTCTGGTACGAGTTAGGTCATAATTAACTGTTTTCTAGTACACAACTGGTGAAATTACAGCTTTCATGCCCGTCACTGGTGGTTTCGTTAGACATGCCACCGCTTTCGTTGAGCCGGCCCTAGGAGCAGCAGCTGGATGGAATTTCTGTAAGCCAAAGATATGCTGCTAAAACCGGAAAATGGGCTAAGAAATGCAGGGTATACAATGGCTATTTCAGTTCCAGCAGAATTGAGTGCAGCCGCAACCTTGGTGCAATTTTGGGATTCTACAACAAACCCCGCAGTTTGGATTACCGTCTTTTTGGTCGTGATTGTTGTCCTAAACTTTAGCGGAGTTCGTTTGTATGGCGAGGTATGTTTATTGAAATCGAAAGCAATACGACTGAAATATCATCTAACGAGAAATTAGTCCGAAGTTGTATTTGCCTCAATGAAAATCGCACTCATCATTGGCTTGATTATTGCTGGTATGGTCGTAGACCTCGGGGGCGGGCCAAATAAACAGCGACTCGGTTTTCACTATTGGCGAACCCCTGGAGCGTTCAACGAGCATCTCACATCAGGAAATACTGGGAGATTTTTGGCATTTTGGTCTTCGTTAATCAGTGCAGCTTTTTCTTACGGGAACATTCAAGTCGTGGCTCTTTCAGGTACTGAGACTGCAAACCCTCGAAAGATCATCCCAGAAGCCACAAAAAAGACATTCTTCCGAGTGTTCTTCTTTTATGTCCTCAGCATTTTCGTTGTGGGCTTGATTGTGTAAGTCTTCTTCAAAGTTATGGTCGTGACTTCGCTAATGATATTTCAGTCCTTTCGATAACGAGAAGCTTTCCATCTCAACTGGTACAGCCTCTCAGTCACCATTCGTAATTGCTTTCCAAGCAGCAGGAATCTCGGTTCTTCCATCAATAATCAATGCAGTGGTCTGTACTTCAGCTATCAGTAGTGGATCCGCATGTACTTTCCTCGCATCACGAACACTTTATGGACTCAGTTCAGATGGACATGCTCCGAAAATATTCCTTGAGTGCAATCGCTTTGGTACCCCGTGGTATGCTGTGGCATTGAGCATCCTCCCTTCACCACTAGTATATCTAGTCTTGAACAACAACAGTTCAATTGTCTTTGGATGGTTTGTCAATATCACCACTATCTCTGGATTGATTGGATGGGTCATCATCGAAGCAACCTATCTCCGATTCTACTATGCTTTAAAGAAACAAAATATATCTCGCGAATG
Organism: Hymenoscyphus infarciens; assembly: GCA_001414345.1. Taxonomy (NCBI): domain Eukaryota; kingdom Fungi; phylum Ascomycota; class Leotiomycetes; order Helotiales; family Helotiaceae; genus Hymenoscyphus; species Hymenoscyphus infarciens. The sequence goes on along the minus strand of LLCB01000189.1, from coordinate 26,961 downwards.
TAAGCATCACACTCTAAAACCTCAAGAGCTTGCTAATAAATATTCCAGCACTCCCATACAAATCCCCCTTCCAACCCTACGTAGCTTGGGTAACCATGTTCATCGTAGCAATAATCATCCTCTTCGCAGGTTATTCCGTCTTCTTCCCCGGCAACTTCACAGCATCAGCATTTTTGACATATTACATCAATCTTCCGATATTCGTAGCGCTCTATATATTTTTCAAGTTCTTCCTTAAATCCAAGGTTATCCCTCTTGAGCATATTGATTTTGTGCCGGAGTTGGAATCTATTAGGGAATGGAGACATTCGGAGGAGAGTTTGGACAAGGATGAGAAGTTGTGGAAGAGGGTTTGGGATAAAGTGTTTTAGATTGAGAGGCGATGTATTGAATGCTAATGGTTGTATAAAAACTATGTTGTCTGCAGGAAGTTCTTGTCCAGAAAAATCCTGGAGTTTGCCCGTCCATGTTCCCATAAACCTGTTCCCAAATTTCCATTGACAAGCCTATTTCTCATCGGAGAGGAAGAGCCGAGAGAAATAACAGAACGATGGTTATCTAGCAGCGAGTAAACCTTTACCTTGGAACTCTCTTTACTACAGCTCCTATACCTAGATTTCAGAGCTAGCTTAATTATTCAATAGCCATGTCAGCTTCCGAGAAAGAGATAGAAACATACTTCTTGGCAATGTAGGATAATATTTAGCTGGAAGTCCCACAAATGGAGTAGCACTGCTGCTAGACGGAAATGATGATCATCTGCGCCCGAGTGCATATATAGTTAGTCTCCAAAGAAAGAATACAAAAGAAAGAGAGTCTCAAATTTCGTTCAATAACAGTAACTGCCTAAATCGCTTGACAGCTGTAAAACGCCCGGAAAGCCACCCCCAAACGCCAGAACCAAGGTATAAAAGAGCCAAACCCCCATGTTTCCGAATCCGTACCCAACAAGTCCTAGATCCAAAGACATGCAATATAAGTGTTTCTCACATTATAACACACCCACAACAACAAGCTGCAGCACAACAGCCCGCACAAAACCCAACCGCAGCATCATCTCCTCTTCGGGGTTCTTTTCCCTGAACATAAACCACCTGCACAGCTTGACCCGGAGGTCCTCGTTGTTCCTGATTTCCATGTCCCATTTCTTGTTGATTGTAAGCCTTCGGTTGTTGTTGCTGTTGATATTGAGGTCCAGCTTGCTGTTGAGTTGCATGTTGCTGGGTCGGGTTTTGGCTGTGGGCTTCGGCGGGGTACATGGGAGGCGGATCGTCTCCTGCGAGAGCCTGGGGTCTTCGTTCCCAGAGACTTTGTTTCTGTTCTTGGGGTTGGGGAGATGGTTGTCGGCTTGTCGGTTGGGGAGTTATGTTGTTTTGATAGCTGGCTTGGGGTGTTTTTGGATCCATCTTTGCGATTATTTGAAAGCGATGGAGGATTTTGAGGGAGAAGTTTGAATATCGAGAAGTCGTGAGGTATCTCCTTTAAGTGGAAGGCTGTGGTGCAACGATTTACAAACTGTTGCCTGATTGACGACTACCCATCTGCAATAAAAGGATGAACGGAATAGATCGTATTGAAATTTCGCATTTGATATCGTGAAAAAAAAGAGGTTTGGAGCTGCCAAGAAATAAAGAACAACTCTAGAAGGAAACAACTCGTATATATGATCCCCAATTAATCCTCCGCCATAAATTCCCAATCCTTCCTTCGCCTCACGCGCAAGGAAGGAAGAGGCTGATGCTGTTTATGTTGGGTGGCGCAGTGTCGCGATCGCCCTGTGCCCCTTAAAAACCGGGATCGCAATATTTGAGCCTCGTGAAACAAGCTCCTTGCGGCAAAGATTGATGACTATCTATTGAACTTAGGGTTACAGTCTACGTTGTGGAGGTTGTGGTTGGTTACGCTGAACGTGGTTGGTTGGCTCGTGGGGGAAGAAGCCTGTGGCGACGCTATCTCGCCCCTAGGCGTTTTCCGGAAGGGGAAATTATTGGCTATGAAAAGCATCATGTCTAATTAATACGCATTTTCTTTTCGGATAGCTGTGGAGCGAAAGAAGGGTTTATGTTGGCTTTGACTTGGTTTTCTTCCTTCGAGCTTTCCGGTCCGAGAGTGACAAGAAATTCGAATAAAGAATATTAGAGGAATTTGCAGTACACGTTTTTAGTATCACTTGACTAGTGCATTTAATATGGATGTAAAAGGAAGGGCTTCAAGGCATAAAACAGAGCACAATATCGTCAACTTGACATGAATTATCCAAAACAACTACGTTGAGAACATTTGCGGTATACAAACAGAAAGCCCTTTATATTCCTAACTTCCTACAACTAAATTGCAAATAGCCCACCAACAGCGACTGCTTCACTGACGACCATTCCGCCTCCTGCGGTTGGCTGCGCACCACCAGAACCACTCGAAGAGGTTGCGGTGGTAGTCCGAGCTGTTGGAGAAATGGTGGCGGCAGCTGTCCTGGTAGTTGTTGAACCATATTTCGTGGTTGTACAAGTAAGAGTGCCGGAATTGGTGTTGGCCTCATTGTTGCAAAAGAAGTATTCGCTACCAATGTGTCATTTGCTACCGCTGGTCTAACAGTTTTTGCGTAACTTGCACATGTATCATTTGCTGAAAGCGGACAATCATCTGCGAGACAGATACTTTGAATTTCGGCCGTTTTTTTGCCAAAGGCAATTAATTATTGGAGGAGCGCATCGAACTCTGAATAAGCTAGTCAAATTATTTCCAACACATGTGACATCCTCTTATGAGCCATTGAATAAGGCATGTGAGAACGGGACTTTTTGAATGGTAAAACCCCTCTCATCAGTAGTGTGATCCATCAATCTATGCATTTACAATATCCAAACGCTAATATGGGTAAAGAAATTGAATTTGGAAGCACTGCCGTCATATTTTGGAAATGGGGCAGTATCCACCAAAGTGCACTGAAATAAGCCACTAAAGAATCCGTATAAACCGAGTAAAGAGACCACTACCCATAATCAGTACCTAATTCTGATAGCACGAAATTGGGAGAAAACCTACTATTGGTTAGAGTAGATATCATCAGATTGTCTATTAAGTCGTAAAGGTGCAGCACCGCCACTGTAAAAGAAATTGACAGGTCTTCCTACATCTCTGCCCGTATTTGACGATGCCATACCGCCATTGAAGTATGGAGCAAGATTTACCCTTGTTCTGTTGAAGGAGCCAGCTCTCGAAATCCCGGGTAGTGTGACACCAAGGTTTGGTTTTGTGTCTGTTTAGTATGAGAAGGTTCGTCGTAGTCCATTGAAAGATGAAAGCGGTATTGATGACTAGATTTACGAACATATATTGATTTTGAAAAGTGTTGTTCGTGAAGTTGTAGGAGATTTAGAAGTCGCAGAGATAATTGTTACTTGGGCGCTGAGATTGCATAATACCTGTGGCTGCCAGAATAGGTGATATTGGAAGCATATTTTCTGGACAAAAATTGATGGAACAATATATAATAAAATCGTGGATGAGCACAAGTAGACATATAGCTGCAAAGGATGAAGCGACTAAACACACTCCCCCTCCATCACTGAAGGGTTGCGAACCAAGCACTCGATTAAGTTCACAAGGCGGATACCCATCCTTTCAAGTTTCACAAGCCGTGACCTTAGATTACTCGAGTAGTCCGCATTTTCAACCGAAACTTCTAGCACATTCGGCCCCTGGTAGATTTATATTGCTCCACCAGCTGTTGAAGCTTACTCGGTATGTGTAAGAAGAACCTGCTATCTATCATCAGATACGGAGGAAGTTTTGAGTCGTGGGTGGCTAATTAATCCCAGGTCTGCACAACGAATAAAAGCTAGGTTTATCGCTTTTCGTCACATACACGTATTTGAGGCTATTTTGAGAATTTCTGTATTTACTAGCTAGCTTCCAGTATCTCACTCTACACTCTCTTATATGCCTTCTTTTTAGGCCACTTAGGAGGCTCCCTAAGCATCTCACTAATATAAGGGTAAAAAGAGTAAGTACTATCAGCTATCGCACTTATTTAAGAGGCTAAAAAAGTACTAACTAATCCTAGCGAGTGTATCGCAAAGAGGTACGAGGGTAGGGTTGAAAAAGAGCTTACTATTAAATAAGACGTCAAAAGCGATAGGAAGTATTATGTAACTGCACGAAATACACACTACTGCAGAAGAGGCATATGGGAGTGCGTTCGGGACAGAATAACATGCGTAGATACTAGGCTCTGATACGGAAGAAAAGGAAAAACTATCCCTCTTCTACTCTAGGAGTAGGCTGCTATATACAAGAGGTTCGGATAGTACAAAAGGGTCCGAAACCAACCAACGTCATATGTCGGCTAATATAAAAGCCCGAACCTACGTAACCTTCCTAAAACAGACAATATAAGACAATAGTAGCCGAAATAACAACCATAGCTGAAACCTCATATGTGGCAGGTACTCCTAGCTATCTAGGATAATAGCATGCTATTATATATTATTAGTAGAATAGAGGTTACTCGGCACAAGAGGAGGCATATATATGCCTCTCTCTACTTATTAAGCTAATTCCTCAATTTACTATAAACCCTTTCCATTTATTACTTTTTATTACATATACGTATTTAAGGCTATTTTAAGAATTTCTGTATTTACTAGCTAGCTTCTAGTATCTCACTCTATACTCTCTTATATACCTTCTTTTTAGACTAATTAGAAGGCTCTCTAAGTATCTTACTAATATAAGAGTAAAAAGAGTAAGTACTATTAGCCGCCTTAAGTAAGGTTACTTAACCGATTAAAGAGAAGCTACTATAAATATAAGAAAGAATAAGGCTTTTTTAAAAGTAAAAAAGAACCACGAGTAGTATAAATAGCGAAGTAACGTAGTTACTATAGAGAATATACTATCTACTAACTATAGAGGTCTTCTAAAGCCTACTAGGCTAGGAGAGAGAGAGCTCTACCTATTTAAAAGCGTCTATTTAAAAGGTATTACTTCTAATAGCTTAAGATAAAGTATCTCTTAAAAGTATTTGAAGTCTACTTTCTAAGTATCTAAATATCTATATCTAATACTCTATTATTAGAAGTATATTATATAGTGCCTCTATATAGACTATGTTCTAAATATAATATACTATTACTAACGCTAACTATTTAGAGGTAGTGATATAAAGAGCTAAAATATTAGTTTCTTATAAAGGAGCTACTTTTCTAGTAAAAGAGTAGTACTATAAGTAGTTAAGGATTAAGAGTAAATAGTACTTAAAGTACTATTATAAAGTAGGTAGATAATCCTATATCTAATACTAATATCTCTACTTTTATATACTTATAGTCTAATTTACTTAATTATAGATATATAATTATATATTCGTCTTTTTTAGCGAAAGTAATATTCTATTATTAAAGGCGTATATATATAAATACTCTATAGTTAATTAAATTAGTATCTTTATATATGATTTCTACTATATAAAAGAATCTTATAAAAGCTAGCTTTATTATAGCTTTAAAGTTAAAGCTATTAATCTATTCTAGCTATAGAACTCGAGGCCTAGCTCTTAGAGCTTAAGAGATAATCTAGTGTAATTGTAATATTAATAAAGACTCTGTCTTCTTCTTCTTATAAGAGCTCTATATTACTTAAACGTCTACTATAATTTATTATAAAAGTAGGAACTCGAATAGCTTGAGATCTAGATTACGCTCTATATATATTAATTAAATTATAGAAAGGCTAATTTATATAAAGTCTACCTTTAAAAGTCCTTAACTAATCCTCTTATATACTCTTCTTAAAACCTACTTATAAAGTGCTAAAGTCGTCGCTAGCTATAGTTACTAGAGTCTCTTAACCTAGAACCTCTTAAAAAAGCGTATATATATACTATATATCTTCTAAGTGTTTAGTAAGAGGCTATAATAAAGGAGCTTAGTATATAACTTAGATATTCTAACTTTATTCTTTATATATTTAAGATAATTAAGAGAAGGATTATTAAATAAAGGACTACTAGTATAAGTACTAATTAGCTATTATTCTATATAAATTATATAAGAGAGTATCTACTAAGATATTATCTACTCCTAGTATATACTCTAATTATATATTAATATTATATTAGGTAGCTAGGTATAAAGTAGCTTATAAGAGGCGATTTTAGTAGAAGTATCTTAAGAACTACTTAAGAAGTCTAATCTATATAGTAGTATTATTTATATAGATAATTACTCTCTTTGTTATCTATATCTCTCTCTATTGTTTAAAGAATACTTTTACTATCTTAATTTTAAAGATATTTATATTAAATTAAGAGTCTTTTCTAATCTCTAGAAAGAGTAATTAAAGAGCGTGTTCTTTTAGTAGTATATATATATACTCTTACTAAACATATTTTAGATTATCTACTTCTAAAAAGAAGGCCTCTAAGCCTTTAATAGAAGTATTATAAAAGAGGTATATATATAAGCAGATATTATTAAAGAAGTATATACCGTCGAACTATAGTAATATTTTATTCTACTACTTAAAGTCTTTCTAGACTTCTTTTAAGAGACGGCTCCTTTCTATATAAGATACGTAGTTAGGCTATATATATATAAATATCTAGAAGTTATAATAGAAGGCCTAGCCTAATTATACTATAAAGATATAAAAAGACAAGAGGCTAGTAAGTAATTCAAGCTTGTTGTAGGTAATACTTCTATAGTTAATAAATTAACGTATTTTAAGCTTTATCTTAGCTAGCTTTTCTAGTAGTATAGAGGCTCTAAAAGTAATAGTATCTATTAGATACTCTATTACTTCTAAGAACGTATCTTAAGCACTCTTTTTATCGTTAATTAGTATATCTAATATTTATATAAGAGTCTTATACTTTATAACTTATTTCTTAAAGAATTAAGACATAGCTTTAATAGCTTTAAATATAGTAAACTCGTTATCTAAATAATAGCTTATAATATACTACTTTAAATATAACTATATTATTTATTTAAGAGCCTTTATAAAGATATTAAAGATAAATAGTACTATAGTAAGGCTAAAGAGTAGTACTATATAAGTATAATAAATCCCTTTCTATTAGAAACCTAAAAGCTAGCATATTTATAGTATAATTAGTACTATTTAAAAAGCGTTAGATATATCTCTTTTAAGTATTATATACTCTTAACTAGCTTCTTATACTATAACTAATACCTTCTAGAAAGAGGCGTACTTTAAATATATATACTTATCTAATATATAATAATTTATTAAGTAGTTTTTAGAGTAAGATAAATAGTATATTTAGCGTCGATTACTATTAGACTTTAGTTTAGATATAAAACTAAGTAGAGAAGCTATAAAAGGTGTCTCTTAGTATAGATTAACTTTCTTAATTAAGCTAGCTTTTAAATTATCTCTTACTTTTAAAGTTAAAAGCTTATTAAATTTAATAACTAATAAGAGGTTCTTTAATATATATAAAACTTTTAAGCTCTTATACCTAATTAGTACTCTAAATCAAAGTATATTATTAATATTTTTTATAAACAAATAATTAGAATATTAAAGTAATAGTACCTTTTATATTTTAAGAGATAATAAAGAAGGTAATATATCTAATAGCAGTTTTAATATATTATATAAAAGAAAGAATATTATAGTATTTAATTAAATAGATATAGAAGAGTATAGATAAGAAGTGTAATAGCACGCTATCCTAGATTATTATATAATAGTACTATTCTAAATTATTAGTATTCGTAAAACTGCTAATACTCTCTAAGTAGTGCTAATATCTCTAATACCTCTAGAGCTAAGATTATAAATAACTGATACTTATATAAGCGAAGTACTAAAGGTATTAATATCTAACATTTATATATAGAAGGGATTAAGGTTTAGATATTATATATTTAGCTTTTCAAAGAATCAGAGGTTATATATTTAGCTTTTTAGCTCTTATTATTTAGTATTAGCTATATTAGGCAGGGCTTAGTTATTATTATTATTAGAACTTAGAAGCTTCTAATCTCTTATATATAGACGTTTATGTTTAATATAGAAGAGAGATAGTTATTATTTTCTTCTATATTAGTGCCTAGTATCTATATACGTTATTCTACTATATATACTCTTATATACCTCTACTATAGTTATATATATTTCGTATTATTATATAAAAATAATAACTCTTCTTTACTAGTAATAGTCTTAATAATATCTCCTTTAAGCTTATTACTACTCTTTATTTAGAAGTTGATTTACTCTTGATTTAGAATATTATAACGATATTCTTATATAGCTAGGTAATTAGAGACTATTTAGATAGCTAGTAATACTAGGGTTTAGTATCTATATAAATAGCTAGTAAAAATCGTGTTTTAGTATATATTAAAGGATTAGAATATACTAAGTATTTCCTAAGAGTTCTAATAACCCTAGATTTAGTAAATAAGTTAACTTATAATAGTTATTTAGAAGGCTTTTAAATCTGATTCTACTCTCTCTCTTAATTTAATATTTAATATATTAGAATCTAGAGCGACTCCTAGTTCTTTCTAAGCTCTGCTTTTAAGTATAGAGCTCTCTCTTAGAGAATAAAGTTAAGCCTTTATTAAAAGGTCTCTAACTTAGTACTATACCTCTAAGAATAGTAAGAAGCCTAAGAATAATAAAGGTAAAGACTTAACGCTTAGAAGCTAGAGAGATTAATAGAACTTCTCTAATATAGATAAGATATAGAGTATAATCTAAGCTATAGAGGCTAAGGATTAAGAAAAAGAATAGAGAATTTTAGAGTAAGATAATTAGATTACTTAACTATTAGACTTAGTATAGTAAATTAGTTAATAACTACTAAATAATAACTAAAGTCTAAGTCCTATCTAACTTATATAAACACCTTCTTCTATCTTTTTAAACTATTATTAGAGATAAGACTCTATTTTTAATATTCCTTTCTTATAATAACCTACTCTATACCTACTACCTAAAAGTACTCTAAAAGCTTTTTAATCTATTAAAAGTAAGATTATAAAGAAAATTAAATTTTTAGATAATAGTATTTTACTTATATATAAATAATAGAGAATATTAATATATAATTAACTCTATATAAATACTAACTATTATTAGACGCTTTTAACTTATAAATCTTTTATTTAGAAGACGATAATAAAACTTGCTTAGAACTACTTAGAGCTTTAATATAAGTCTAATATAAGTAAGATAGTATTTAAAGATTATAAAGAAATAATTAAACTTCTTAATACCTACTATTTAACTAGTTATAAGAAGGAGAATATCTAAAACGCCTTTTAGTCTCTTTAGATAGAATAGAAGAGTTATATAAGAGAAAGTTTTATAGAATTTAAAAGTTATTTTTTAAGTATAGTAATACTTAGAGAAGTATTAGAGTAAGATAAGTTCTATTATATATAGAATAAGCTTATACCTTAGCTCTAAACCTAATTAGTTAATAGTAAAAGATACTAGAATATTAACTTTAATAAGATAGTAAAAGACCTATTATTTATAAATAAGGAATAGTATTATAATACTAAGTTATATATAACTAGTATAACAAGTACTAAAAAACCTATTATAATAAGCTTATTATACTAAAAGCCTAATACTAACTAAACCTTATCTAGTTCTTTAATAAAACCCTTACTACTCTTATATAAACTTTATTCTACTTTTTAAAAAACTCCTTAAACTTATAAGCTCTCTTCTACTAGTAAAAGATTAAAGACTTCGTTTATAAACTAACTCCTTACTAGTATAAAGTACTATAATTATAAGAAACCTAGGTATATTAAGCTTAACTATTCTAATCTACCTAGTATTAATAAAATAGATAATTAATTTAAGAAAGAATAACTACTTAAAGAGTACTTTAACTCTAACCTAAGTTAGAAGGAAAACAAAGAAGCCTAGATAAAAATACCTTTTTAGGTCTATATAAATATAATCTAGCTAGACTTAACCTTTCTAAGCTTATAAAAGGAAAATAGTTCTTTATAAATACTACTCTTAGTATATAAAAATATAGTATTAAAATATAAGCTTTAGTAGATATAAGAGTAAATAGGTACTTATTTTTAAATTAACTTCTAGCTTTATAATTATTAAAAGTAATAGGTTTAAAGATCTAGAAACTACCTTATTTAGTATTTATTTATAGATATAATAATAGTACTAAAAGCTAGGTAACTTAGTTTATATAACTATATTTAAACATAGATAAACGTTATATCTATAACTACTTTTTTATTATCTTAGACTTTAAATAATAAGACTTAATTATTAGTAATAAGTAGTTAAACTATTTTAAAGTTCTTCTTAACTTTTTAAAGAACTAGATTACTTAGCTAGCTAAATATCTTTTAACTCTCTACTATAGTAAGGAAATTTTACTTTCTCTTTTTAGCTAGAACTAGAAATCTTTTTTAAATTACTAGTTAAATATAAACTAAAGAGAATATACTATCTAGTAATAAGAAAGACGTAAAAAGAGTAGACTTATAAATATAGCTAAGTTATTACTTTTATTTATAATAATATCTCTTAAAATTTTAATATCTAACTTTAGTTTAAAGCTTCTATAAACTACTAGTATAGTCTTAAAAGGCTAGACTTTATACTCTTTTATCTATAAAATAAGTATAAACGTAATATATTATAATATAAAATAGCCTAATTTAGAATTTTATATAATAAGCCTCTATAAGCTAGATTAGGTTATTAATAAGAGATTAGTCTCTCTTTAAGACGATAATAAGATAAGAGCTCTAATATAAGCTTAACTCTTAAAATATTATTTATTTTATAAAAATATATTTTTAAAAGTAGCTTTTAATAAGCTTTTTTCTTACTATAAATATAATTATAAGATTACTTTAAATAAGCTACTTTCTAACTCCTTTTCGCCTCTATATTAATAGTTAATTATAAAGCTTAAAGCTATAAAAGAGTATTTTATAAAAAACTTAGATAAAGGGTTTATTATTAATAGTAATAGCTCTTTTGCCTTTCTAGTACTCTTTATTAAAAAGGCTAATAATAATAAGTTATAGTTCTATATCAATTATAGAAAGCTAAATACTCTAACTTAAAATAATCTCTACTTAATCTTTTATATTAATAAGCTCTTTTCTAGAATAAGAATAGCTAAAATCTTTACTAAATTAGATATTAGATAAGCTTTCTATTATATCTAAATAGACTCTAACTTAAAAGAGATAACTATATTTAGAACTAGGTATAGTATATATAAATATAAGGTTCTTTTTTTTAGACTTTATAATAGCTTTATTATTTATTAATATTATATTAACAACGTTTTAATTAACTATTTAAATAACTTCTATATTACTTACTTAGATAATATTTTAATTTATTTAGATATTATTAAAGAATATAAGAAATAGGTTAAGAAAGTTTTAAATTAGCTTTAAAAAGTAAGACTTTAAGTAGATATTAAGAAAAGCAAATTTAGTATTATTAGAGTTAAATACTTAGGATTTATCTTAACTATAAAAAAACTTAAAGTTAATCTTAAAAAAGTAGAGCCTTTATAAAACTAAGTCTAACTTAATATTATAATAAGTATAAAGTTTTATTTAGAGTTTATAGGATTTTATAGATAATTTATTAAAAGTTATATTAAAATTGTTAAACCTCTAACTATAATAATACGCTTTATAAAGTTGTTTTTATAAATACTTAAATATAAAGAAGCTTTTAAAGTACTAAGGACTAAGCTACTTATAATTTAAATATTATACTACTTCGACTCTAATTATAATATAAAGGTAGAAATAGACTCTTTAGAAGAAGTAATAGTAGATATATTCTTATAATAATATAATAGCTTTTAGTACTTTATTAGGTTCTACTTATACGTCTTAGTTAGTTATAAATTAAACTAAGAGATCTATGACAAAGAGCTATTTACTATTATAAAAGCTTTTAAGAAATAGCGCTTTAAACTTATATTATATTAGAAGTATATTAATATATATTTAGATTATAGATTATTAAAATACTTTATAATAACTAAGCTATTTATAACTAAGTAAGTTTAATAAATAGAGTTTTTATTAGACTTTAACTTCTAGATCTAATTTACGTCTAAGAAGAGTAATTAAAAAGTAAATATATTAACCTAATATAAGTAAGACCTAAAAACCTATAATTAAGCTAAAGTAGATAGCTACTTATATACTCTTTTAGTATCTAATCATTTAAACTCTTAAATTAATACTAAACTTACTTAGACCTTTTTATAAGAATAGTCTACCTCTCTTAATATAATTTAGTTAGACGTTATTTTAAGAATAAGTTTAAATATAATTTAGAAGTTAAAAAAAGATAACTTATACTTCTTTTAAAAAGAATATTATAAACTTCTAAATAGATACTACCTTTTATTAGATAATTTACTACTCTTTAAAAATCGACTTTATATTTAAAAGAATATTAAACTTTATATAAAACTAATCTAAAAAGTTTATAACTAAGTATCTAGTACTTATTTAAGTATAAAAAAGATATACTAGTTATTAGTATAATACTACTACTAGGCTAGAATGTTTTTAAACTATAAAAGGTATATAAGGAATTATTAAGCTTATAAATACTCTTATTCTTAATAAACTAAGTAATAAGGCTTTCTTTACTCTCTACTTATATCTAACTATCTTATATAATATTTATATATAAACTTTAAATTATTTTTAAAAGATAAATATAGATTTAATACTATATTAGTATTTATTAACTAACTTAGAAAGGATTTAGTATTAATACTTTATTACTTAACTATAGATGTTAAAGAACTAGCTAAACTCTTTATTTAATAGATTTACTATTTTAGCTACTACTTTAAATCAATTATATCTAATTAAGAACTTTAAATTATATTATTATTTTAAACTAAATTTTATTAAATAATTAGTGTTAAGCTTAAGCTTAGTACTATCTACTATAAATAGATAGATAGATAGATAAAGATAATAAACTAATATATTAATTAAAGACTAAGGCTTTTTATAATCTACTATTAAAATAACTAAAGTAAATTAATCTCTCTAATAAATAGAGTATAAATAATACTTCTATACTTATTTATTAGTATAACCTCTTATTAGCTTAAGTTTAAACTTAATTTAAAGACTTTATAAAACTAGAATATACTAAAGACTTCTATTCTCTAGAAACGACTTAACTATAATAAGGTAGTAAAAGTAGCTTAATATATATACTCTACTTAGAGAATAACTAAAGATAATATAAATAAGGCTTAGAAAAAGATAGAGAATAGTATAAATTAATATAGAAGAGCTATTAACTAAGATATTAGAGATAAAGTCTACTTATCTACTAAGAATCTTAAGATAAATTGTCTTAGCTAAAAGCTTACTAAATAGTAAATAAGACCTTTTAAAATACTAGAATATATAGAACACTTTTATAAGCTAAAACTTCTTAAAAGCTTATTAATTTATAATATTTTTATCTTTAATATACTTTTAAAAAATCTAAACATCTTTTTACTAGGATAAGAGGCTTTAAAGCCTCTACTAGATATTATTAAAAGTATATAAGAATAAAAGGTATAAGAAATACTTAGTAGTAGACTTTTTAAAAGATAGCTATAATATTAAGTAAAATAGGTTAAATACGATTTAGATCTTACTTAGTATCTTATAAATAATTTTTAAAATTTACTATATTATCTAAAAGACTTTTATACTAAATATTTAAAAGAGCTAGAACTACTTTAATACCTTTCTAAATAGTTTAATATATAGGAATTAGATAAGAATTAAATAAAAGAGTTAATTTATAAAACTCTATTAATACTCTCTAATTCTAGTTACTTTTAATAAGAAACTTATAATAAAAACCTAAGATAAAATACTAACTAGTAAGAATGTTTAAAATTAATAAAGTAAAGAACTAAGACTAAGTTACTACTAAAATAGAACCTACTAACTCTCTTTAAACTATAGCCTCTCCTTTCTCTAACTTATTATTCTCCTTTTTACTCTTTTAAGCATAAGAAGCTTAAATTAGCTCTTCTTTTACTACCTTCTTCTTATAAAGACACTTCTTACTTTAATAACTTCTTATAACTAGCTTTAAAGAGGACACTTATAAACTCTTTAAGTAGGCCTTAAAGAGGACCTAAACCTAGGTTTAGATAGAGGTTCTACTCTCTATAGTATAGTATAAGAACTATTAAATATTAATAACTAAAACCGCTCTAATAAGTAAAGAGTACTTATAGTAATCTTAGTATAAAGTATTTAAGTCTCCTCTAAGAAAGCGAACTATATCTTTAAACTATTCTTTAGTACCTCTATATTAGTAATAACTAATACTTTATCTAAGGCCTTAGTAGCTTTCTTAATCTCTCTCTTCTCCTTTTTAAGCTTAAGCTTATTAAACTCCTTCTTAATAAACTATAGTAACTATCTAAGTTAGAACGAATTTAATATATATTTAAGATTAAACTTACTAGAATATATATAGTATTCTACTTAATATAGTACTTATACTTCTTTAACTTCAGCTTCTTAAAAGTATATATATAATCTTTATTCTAAGATTTTACTTAAAGACACTAAATATAATAGACTTAATAAATAGCTAGAAGTATATTAAGAGAATATAGAAGAGGTATTTTACTATATTAGATTAGTCTTAAATTAGGTTTAATTAAGAAGAGAAGAACTTACTTTTATATATATATATATAATATATAAATATGTTTTAGAAGATAAGTTAGTATATAAGAATATATCTAATTAGAAGATATTCTTACTATTTATATTATTTAGATAAAAAGAAAAGAAGAAGAGAAGTTAGAATCGAAGAAAAGTCGCTTACTAATATACTACTTATAATAATAGCTATTACTTTACGATTATTATTTATTACTTAATAATTACTATTATAATATATAATAATAGTAAGAATATAATAACTCTATAGTAGTATACTACTTTCTACCTACTAGCTAATTATCAGCTTCTCTTCTATTTATATCTTATTATTATATAGTATATAATAGTAAATAAAAAGCAATTAGCTCTTAAATAATAATACTACTAGCTACTAACCTTACCTTAACTACTAGATACTATAATAGTAAATAAATTATATTCTTTATAATAAAGAGATAAATAATACTCTGATTAATCTAATATTATACTAATTAATAACTAAAGACTCGGGATAAGTCTTTTTAAAGAAGAGAGAATATAATAGTACGCTATTCTAGATTATTATATAATAGTACTATTCTAAATTATTAGTATTTATAAAACTACTAATACTCTCTAAGTAGTACTAATACCTCTAATACCTCTAGAGCTAAGATTACGAATAACTAATACTTATATAAGTAAAGTGCTAAAGGTATTAATATCCGATATTTATATATAGAAGAGATTAAAGTTTAGATATTATATGTTTAGCTTTCTAAAGAATTAAAGGTTATATATTTAGCTTTTTAGCTCTTATTATTTAGTATTAGCTATATTAGACAGGGCTCGGTTATTATTATTATTAGAACTTAGAAGCTTCTAATCTTTTATATATAGACGTTTATATTTAGTATAGAAGAGGGATAGTTATTGTTTTCTTTCGTATTAGTACCTAGTATCTATATACGTTATTCTACTATACGTACTCCTATATACCTCTACTATAGTTATATATATTTCG
Organism: Hymenoscyphus infarciens; assembly: GCA_001414345.1. Taxonomy (NCBI): domain Eukaryota; kingdom Fungi; phylum Ascomycota; class Leotiomycetes; order Helotiales; family Helotiaceae; genus Hymenoscyphus; species Hymenoscyphus infarciens. The sequence continues at coordinate 11,241 of LLCB01000189.1, read as the reverse complement.
TGCTATTATAAGAAGATATAAATTAGAGTAAAAGATCTTTATTAGTACTATTATAGTCTATAACTATCGTTCCTTCTATACTAACTTCTTAGTTCTTTCTTATCTCTTTCTTATTACCTTTATTATTCTCCTTTTATAAATAGATTTAAGTATAATTTAAGTCTTTATAACCTTCTAGTTTACTTATCTTAAAGTATATCTATAAAAAGACGTTACTATTCTAATTATAACTTTAAAACTCTCTCTTCCTCCTTCTCTACTACTACCGCGGCCTAGTCTTCTTATTTAATAGTATTAAGTAATTATACTTTTAGATATCTCTTATAATTCTACCTTTCTTAATCTACCTCTACTAACTACCTTTTCTAACTAGAATAGTACTAATTAGATTACCTCTACCTAGGTATAATCCTTAGCTAAGCTTATAATTCTAAAATAAAAGTTATTATAATAGTATACCGTTCTATATAGCTGATATTACGTGGTATATACTATATATATAAGGTTTCGGTAGTTGTTGTTTTATATTATCTAATTTAGAAAGGTTACGTACGTCTATACGTCTGTCTAGACTTTTAGACGTACTTCGTAGAGTTCGAGCTTTTATATTAGCCGACGTATATCGTTGTTCGGTTTCGTACCTCTTTTTGTCGTCTAAACCTCTTATATATAGCAGCCTACTCTCCTAGAGTCAGAAAAGGCTAGTTTAGCCTTTTCTTCTATATTAGAGCCTAGTATTTATATATATTATTCTACTAAACGCACTCCTATATACCTCTTCTATAGTTATATATATTTCGTACTATTATATAAAAAGGCTAAACTATTCTTTGCTAGTAATAGCTTTAATAATATCTCCTTTAAGCTTATCGCTACTCTTTATTTAGAATTCGATTTACTCTCGATTTAGAATATTATAATAGTATTCTTAAATAGCTAGGTAATTAGAGACTACTTAGATAGCTAGTAATACTAGGGTTTAGTATCTATATAGATAGCTAGTAAAAATTATATTTTAGTATATATTAAGAGATTAGAATATACTAAGTGTTCCTAAGAATCCTAATAACCCTAGGATTAGTGAATAAGTTAATATAGTTATTATAAAGGCTTCTAAACCTAACCTTATCCCTCTCCCTCTAAGTTCTACTATAAGGCGTTAAATAACCTTCTAGGGCTACCTCTCTTTTCGAAAGATAACTCTTTAAACTCTCTCTAATCTTTACCTATATACTAAGACTTAGAAGATCCTAATAAAATAATAAGTAAGACTTCTTAAATATAGATAATATATAAATAATAGATAGACGAGATAGAGGTATATAAAATAAAGGATAAAACGATCGATTAGACAAGATAGAGAATATAATTATAAACGAACTCTAAAGTTAATAACTTAAAAAACACTCCGCTTTTAAACCCTCTCTAATCTAACCCTTCTTTACTTTTAAAGCCTAAATTTAGACCTCTTTCGTTTAAGAGACACTACTACCTCTAATACCTTCTTATTACTTTCTAACTCTTAAATTAGATATAAATTAGATATAAATCAGTTAAAATATACTTTCTATTAAGATAAAAACTTAAAAGTAAGCTCTTAGCTAAGTTATTACTATCTTTAATAATACTAACTAAATATTATTTAACTCTACTTTAAACTTTTTCCTTAAACCTCTATTAATAAACATTTAAAAAGACTATAGTTATAAACCGAGTCCTAGCTATTAGTATAAAGGTTAAAAGAGATAGAAGTTAAAAGAGATAGAAGTGGAATTAAGAATAAGATTATACTAAAAAAACTTTTACTAACTTTAAAAGGTTACTTCTTAAGTATAGCTATACTTAGAGAAATACTAGAGTTAGATAGGTTCTTCTATATATAGAATAAGATTATACCTTAGCCTTAAAACACGTCTACTACTCTTAAGAGACGCTAGAATTATAACTTTACTAAAATAGGTAAACGATCTTTTAAAGCTAAATAAAAAGAGATACTAAAGTACTAAATATTTAGAAATAACTACGCTTATTAATATTAGTACTTTAGTTTAAAACACCTCTCTATCTTTATCTAATTTAGCTCTAAACTCTATATAATCTAATAGTAACTCTTTCTTTGAAATTAGAAGATAAATAAGTCCTTAAGTACTCTAAAGAGAATAAGACAGCCTACGAGCCTAAGTAACATAGTTCCTACGATAGTACTAATAGATGTTATATCTGAAACTATACCCCTTTTTTATTATTCTAAACTTCGGATAGCATTTTCAAATTTAGTATTAAGTCTTTTAACTAGCTGAAACTACCTCTTTTATTATCTCTAGATACTTAGACAATTTAATAAACTTTAGTAATAACTTCGCCTTTAACTAGCTAGAACTACTCCTTTTATTATCTTGAACTTTAGATAATAAAACTCTAATAACTTTAAAAACAACTTCGCCTTTAACTATCTAAAAATACCCCTTTTATTATCTTAAAGTTTAAATAGCGAAACTTTAATAACCTTTAGTAATAACTTCGCCTTTAACTAGCTAAAACTGCTCCTCCTCTTATTATCCTAGACTTCGAACGTCGGATAACAATTTCAAATTTGGTATTAAGTCTTTTAACTAGCTAAAACCCTCTCTTTTATTATCCTAAACTTTAGATAATAGTTTCAACTTTAACAACTTTAGTATTAACTTCGCCTTTAACTAGCTAAAACCCTACTCTCTTTTTTATTATCTTAAATATCGGATAGTATTTTTAACTTTAGTAACAACTTCGCTTTTAACTAGCTGAAACCCTACTAACTCTAATTAGAGTCTTATAGTCTTTATATTCTTTCTTACTTTTATTACTTTCTTTTTACTTCTAGCTAGGCTAGAAGTTCCTTTTTTTATTTAAACTTCTTAAAGCAGATACGAGTTAGTTAGAATATACTTTCTATTAGAATAAAATAAAGAAGTGAGCTCTTAACTAAAGTTATTACTATTTCTTGACTAAGTACTATCTAACTCTACTTTAAACTTCCGCCGACCTTAGTTTAGACGAACTTATACTCTTTTAATAAATTTGAATCGGAGAATTCGAATCGGATGCGAATCGGTACGCTCTCGAAGTAAGCTCTTAGCTAAGTTATTACTTTTATCTATAATAACGTTATCTCTCGATGTTCACATCTAAGTCGACTCTAAATTCAGCTCTAACTTTATTCTAAACTTTTTTAGACCTATACTCTTTTAAATTCTTTAAATCGGATACGAATCAGTACGCCCTCGAAGTAAGCTCTTAACTAAATTATTACTACCTCTCGACTGAACGACCTCTAACTCTACTCTAAATTCGCCTCCGACTATTCTGAACTTTTTCTTCCCTACTTTCTTTCACTTCTAGCCGGGCTAGAAGTCCTTTTTTTTTTTTTTTTCTTATTTAAACTTTCGAATCGGATACGAATTAGTACGCCCTCGAAGTAAGCTCTTAACTGAGTTATTACTGCCTCTTAACCGAATAACCTCTAACTCTACTTTAAACTTTCGAATTCAACTTTTAAACTTTTTTCTAATTTTTACTTTAAACTTTTTCGGACCTACTAGACAGGATCGGACTATACTCTTTTAGTAGACGCGAATGCTTACTCTTAATATTAGAGGATTAGAAACGAAGTCTTTTTATAAGTATCTACGAAGTTGATTTAAAGCCGATATCTCGCTTACGATATTATAATAAATAAAGCATTTTCGAACCTAGGTTAGCTACGATTTAGACCCTAATCTTCTCGCTTATAACAAATACAACAAATATAACACTTACACTATCCTGATTTAGCCTTAAACGATAATAGAGAGAAGACTTAGAACGAGTCTTTTTTAAGAGAGAGGAATATAACGGTATACTGTCCTATATAGCTAATATTACGTAGTATATACTATATATATAAGGTTTCGGTAGTTATTGTTTTGTATTATCTAATTTAAGAAGGTTATATACGTCTATACGTCTGTCTAGACTTTTAGACGTACTTTATAGGGTTTAGGCTTTTATATTAGCCGACGTATATTATTATTCGGTTTTATACCCCTTTTTATCGTCCGAACCTCTTATATATAATAGCCTACTCTCCTAGAGTTAGAAAAGACTAGTTTAGCCTTTTCTTCTATATTAGAGCCTAGTATTTATATACGTTATTCTGCTAAACGCACTCCTATATACCTCTTCTATAGTTGTATATATTTCGTACTATTATAGTTATTAAGCTAAACGTAGAGACCTCTACTAAATAAGGAGATTATATATATAGTATATACTAGAAAGTAATAAGACTACTTAGTAGTATTAGATTTAAAGACTTTTAGTATCTTCTTTACTCTAATATTTAGTATACTAGTATAATAGCACGAAATATATACAACTATAGTAGAGGTATATAGGAGTGCGTATAGCAGAATGACGTATGTAAATACTAGGCTCTGATATAGAAGAAAAGGCTAAACTAGCCTTTTCTAACTCTAGGAGAGTAGGCTACTATATATAAGAGGTTTAGACTATATAAAAGGGTCTGAAACTAAACAACCTTAGCTAATACAAAAGCTTAAACCTATGTAACCTTCCTAAAACAGATAATATAAGATAATAACTGCTGAAACCTTATATATAGTAGGTACTCTTAGCTATCTAAGATAATAGTATACTATTATATCCCTCTCTCTTAAAAAAGACTTATCTTAAGTCTTCTCTCTCTTATTATTTAGAGTTTAGAGTAGAATTAGAATAGTATAAGTATTATAACATTTATTATATTTATTGATTTTATTATAAGTAAGAAGGTAGATTAGGATCTAAATCGTAGCTAACCCGGGTTCGTAGATGCTTTATTTATTATAATTTCATAAGTAAGATATTAGCTTTGAATCAACTTCGTAGATGCTTATAAAGAGACTTCGTTTCTAATCCTTTAATATTAAAAGTAAGTATTCGCGTCTACTAAAAGAGTATAGTCTAATCCGTCTAGTAGGTTAGAAAAAGTTTAAAGTTTAAAGTTTAAAAGTTCAAAGGTCGAAGGTGAATTTAGAGTAGAGTCAGAAGTCGTTCAGTTGAGAGGCAGTGATGACTTAGTTAAGAGCTTACTTTGAGAGCGTACTAATTCATATCTAATTCGAATTCAAAAACGTATAGTCAGAAACGAAAAGTTAATAATGTTATAGATAGTAATAACTTAGCTAAGAGGTTACTATCCTTTTAAGAGTATACTAATTTAATTTGTATCTGATTTGAAAGTTTAAATAAAAAAAGGACTTCTAGCCTAGCTAGAAGTAAAAAGAAAGTAAGAAAGAGAGAAAGAATATAAGAAAGACTCCTTACTAGAGTTAGTAGAGGTTCGACTAGTTAAAAACGAAGTTATTACTAAATGTTAAAGTTAAAATTATTATCTAATATTTAAGATAATAAAAGAAGTAGTTCTAGCTAGTTAAAGACGAAGTTATTACTAAAGGTTATTAAAGTTTCGCTATTTAAAGTTTAAGATAATAAAAGGGGTAGTTTCGGCTAGTTAAATAAACTTAATACTAAAGTTGTTAAAGTTAAAATTATTATCTAACGTTTAGGATAATAATAGGTGGGGTTTTAGCTAGTTAAAAGAACTTAATACTGAATTATTATATTATCTAAGTAACTAGGGATAACAAAAAGGTATATAGTTTTAGGTACGATATATATTAGTACTATTATAGGGACTGTGTTACTTAGGCCTATAGGCTACCTCGTTCCCTTTAAGGTACTTAAGGACTTATTTATCTTCTAATTTCAAAGAAAGAGTTACTATTATATTATAGGGAGTTTAGAGCTAAATTAGATAAGGAGAGAGGAGTATTTTTAAACTAAAGTGCTAATATTAATAGACGTAGTTGTTTCTAAATATTTAGTACTTTAGTATCTCTTCTTATCTATAGCTAAAAGATTATTTACTATTTTAGTAAAGTTGTAATTCCTACGTCTCTTAAGAGTAGTAGACGTGTTTTAGAGCTAAGGTATAATCTTATCTTTATCCTATATATAAAAGGACCTTTCTAATTCTAGTATCTCTCTAAGTATAGCTATACTCGATAAGTAACCTTTTAAAGTCGGTAAAAGTTTCTTTAGTATAATCTTCTTCTTAATTCTACTTTCTTCTCTTTTAACCTTTATACTAGCGAGGACTTAGTCTTTAACTATAGTCTTTTTAATCGTTTACTAGTAGAGGTTTAAGGGAAGCTTAGTAGAGTCGGATACTATTCGGTAAGGATTTATAGTAATAACTTAGCTAAGAGCTCGCTTCTAAGTTTCGTCCTAATAGAAAGCGTATTTTAACCGATTCGTATCCGATTCGAGGGAAGTAGTAGGAAGGCATTAGAGGCAGCTGCCTGTAGCTGAAAGAGGTATAAATTCGGGCTTAGAAGTAGGAGAGGGTTTAATCGAGGGTTTGAAAGAGGATCGGATTAGAGAGGGTTTAGAGTAGCGATTTATTAACTTTAAAATATAAGTTCGCTTATCTGTCTTTCTAGCTTAGCTAGTTAATTCCTTATTTCTTGATTCTCTACTTCTAAAGCTTATATAACTAACTATATCTAGTCTATATTTAAGAGGTCTTACTAGTCTCTTTAACCGTTGTTTCGTTAAGATCTTCTAGATCTTAGTATATAGGTGCTATTTAGGCGGCTTTTAGAAAGGGGAGTAGTATCTTTAAAAGGGGTTATTACTTAACGCTATATAGTAGAACTAAATTCGACCATCTTCGTCGTCTATTTATAAGGATCTAAAAGTGTTCTAAGTATCCTCTGTCTTATAACTAGTTAAAAAGTAGGTATCTAAAAAGGGCAACTATCTCTTCTTAATCTTAGAAAGTATTCTAAACCGATTCTGACTTATATCTGGGCTCTAGGTAGTTCCTAGCTAGTCTGGTTATCGTACCCTAGATAAGGGCTTTGTGTGTTAGAGGTGAACCGTAGTAGTCGGCATTTACGTAGAACGGTTATCTTGCTTTTTCGTCGAGGTCGGAGGGTATTTGAAGGGGCTTTGGTGCCGTGTCGGGTGAGTTGGAAGGCATTAGGGCTAGCTGTGTCCCTTAAGCAAAAGAGGTCTGAATTAGGGCTTTAAAAGCAAAGGAGGGTTTGAACAAAGGTTCGAAAGAGGGTCGGATCGGTGAGGGTTTAGAGGCGGCGTGTTTTTGTTAACTTCGAAGTTCGCTTGTAATTTTATTCTCCATCTCTCTAACCGATCGTTTTATCCTTTATATACTGCTATCTCTTCTGTATATTATCCGTATTTAAGAAGTCCTGATAGTCTCTTCGAACGTTTATTGTTTCTTTGGAGTCTTCTCGATCTTGGTGTACAGGTATGATTTAGAAAGGGTTCGGAGGGTCTTTTGAAAAGGGGGGTGGCCCTGGAAGGTCGTTTAACGCCTCGTAGTAGAACTAGGTCCGATATTTCAAAGATGTCGATTTAGGGGGGGGGGGGGGGTNGGGGGGGGGGGGGGGGGTAAGGTCAGGTTCGGAAGCCTTTGCGATAACTATGAAGTCGACTTATTCACCGATCCTGGGGTTATTAGGATTCTCGAGAACACTTAGCGTATTCTAATCTCTTAACGTGTCTATAATATAATTTTTACTAGCTATCTATATAAATACTAAACCCTAGTATTACTAGCCGTCTAAGTAGTCTCTGATTACCCGGCTATTTAAGAATGTTATCCTTCTAGTCTAATTCTAGTCTAAAGCAAAAGATATGTCGACTTCGAATTTGAAATAAAAGAAGCGATAAAAAGCTTAAAAAGAGATATTATTTATGCTATTACCAGCGAAGAAGAGTTTAGCCTTTTTATATAATAGTACGAAATATATATAACTATAGTAGAGGTATATAAGAGTACGTATAGTAGAATGATATATATAAATACTAGGCTCTGATATAGAAGAAAAGGCTAAACTGGCCTTTTCTAACTCTAGGAGAGTAGGCTGCTATATATAAGAGGTTCGGACTATATAAAAGAGTCTAAAACCGAATAACCTCGGCTAATACAAAAGCTTAAACCTACGTAACCTTCCTAAAACAGACAATGTAAGACAATAACTGCTGAAACCTCATATGTAGCAGGTACTCCCAGCTGTCTAGGATGACGGCATGCCGTCACAACTAGCTTCTTTATTAAAAAAGATAGTACTTTTATTATTATTAATTAGAGAGGTATTATTATCTAAGTAGTAGAGATCTCTTAGCTTAAATATATCTTATATAATTTATATTAAGTACTTCTTATACTCTAAAAGGAGGCTATTAATTATACTAAGTATATAAGAGAGGATATTCTTACTATTATTATATATTATTACTATTCTTTCTAATAGATTCTCTTCTAGATTAATCTCTTTGCTTATTAGTAGCACTTTCTAATAAGAAGAGAGGTTAATCTATTAAGTATTATTAGTATATACTATCTCTTCTTCTAGTATATTAAATCGTTAGCTCTACCTATCTACTTCTTAATTAGTAACTATTAATATAGTAATATTATGTTAATTACTCTAGCTAAGCTCTAAAACTCTTACTAGATTACTCTAGACAGTAACGCTAAAGTTATAAGAGTATCCTATACTAAAATTAGCTTATAAGTAGCTCTAAAAACCCTAGAAGCTCTAAAAGTTAAGATATTTTATACTAAAGTTATCTTAACCGAAGTTACTCTAGAAGCTCTAAGAGTATCTCTAAGAATATCTAGAGACAAAGCCTTAAAAGTATCCTCTATTAAATAGTCCCTTTATATAACTCTAGTATCCGCTATTATATCTATCTATATATCTATTAACTTAAGAGTAGTAGTTACCTTAAAAAGAGAGAGAGCTATCTAGTAGTCTATTATTAGCCGGCTTATTCACTTAGATAGAGTTTTAGAGAGAGGCTTTATTAATACTATTATCGTCGTCGTCGTCGCTATCGCTATTACCTCTACCTTATAAATAGAAGTCTATTCTATTATCGTTTTAAGCTTAACCCTAGTCCTACTATACTTATAGCTATCTTCTTTAATAAGCTAAATAGTAAGCGCTGTTTATAATATCGTCTTAATTAGTAGTAGCGTCCTAAGTAGTATATTATACTTACGTAGCTACTTAAGCATTATAACGTGCTTTACTAACTCGTCTATTATACTCTTTATTATCTTCTACTAGTTAAGCTTAAAGCGCCTCTATAGCTCTATTACTAGCCTTAGTAATAACGCTCTTATAAGTAACTTATTTACTACGCTTTAAAAGCATTCTCTTAATAGATAGATAGATAAGAGTATTATTAGGTTAAAAAAGAGCTTACTACTAAATAAGACGTTAAAAGCAATAGAAAGTGTTATTAGTAGAATAGAGGTTACTTAGCATAAGAGAAGGTATATATATACCTCTCGCTGCTTATTAAGCTAATTCCTTAATTCACTATAAACCCTTTCTAAATATATTTAGAATATTCACGATTTTCTACGAATAAAAGACCCTTCGAATTATTTAAGAATAAGAAGCGTTTAGAGTATAAATAGCAGTCGTTTATTTATAAATATTCTATATTCTCTACTCTTTTAGTATAGTTTCCTACTTATCTAAATATATATAAGAATCTCTTAAAATTATCTGCTTTAGTTGCTTTCGTTATCTCGATTAGGCTATGCTAGAGCGTTTCTAGGCTAAAAAAGTGGATAAATTATTAAATAAGGTGAAAAGAGTAGAGCCTTTCGACTCTTTCGACGTCGAAACCTTAGTTTAAAGGTTACGTGTATAATGTTTTAGAAAGTGGGGTGTTATATAATACCCTTTGACATAATAAAGAGTAGAGACGATAGTAATCTATTAATAATAATTAAAAGTAAGTAAATTTATAGTTTAGTTATGTTTAAATATATATATAAAAAGAGAGTAAAATTCAACTTATACGAACCCTCTATGCTAAGACCTAGGGGGCGGATATTAAGCTCAATGAATAGAAACTATTCGTAATATATTTATTTAAGCTCTTATCGCTTGAATAATCGCTCGAATACTATATATTTATTTAATCTTTATGATGAAGAATTAATATTTTATTCATCTATTCGTTGTATAGACCTAATTAATCCCGCCTGGTGCCACCGAAAGGAGGAGGAAGCGAGGCACTCTTGTTTCGAAAAGTAACCAGTGGTTTCTCGCGTAAATTTCAACCCTTTGTTTACTTGGCTAAAACTACTCTTACGAGCAAAATTTGCTATGACGCAGCAGAGGAAGTGGCGCCAGATTTCTACTCTTGTTGCCTGAGGCACGCACCTCTGGCATATGTCCTACCCTCCCCTGTAAGCTTTCTTAGGCCACGTCTTAGCTTACGGACAAGGCCTAAGAAGGCCTAAATCCCTGCCTAGGACTCGCCGTAGTAATAAACCCTACTAGGGGATGTAGGAATTCGTGACTAGCGAATAGTCTCTACTACTCCTTCTATTATTTATCTAAGACTTAAGAAATCGATTATATTATTCTAAAAGGCTTAAATAATTAAGATTTTAATATATTTATTATTCTAAAAGAGTTAGAATAATTATAGAAGTATAAGTTCTTTAAGAATATAGTTACGAATTCCTATAGCCTCTAGTGCCCTAGTAAATAAGTATATTATATATAAAAGATTTACTAGAAGATAAACTTAAGTAAAAGATTTATAATAATATAAACTTAAGTAAAAGATTTATAATAATATAAACTTAGATAAAAGATTTACTAAAAGAAAAACTTAAGTATAAGATTTACTAAAATAAAAACTTAAGTAAAAGATTTACTAGAATATAAACTTAAGTAAAAGATTTACTTAAATAATAGTAAAAGATTTACTATAATATAAACTTAAGTAAAAGATTTACTAAAATAATAGTAAAAGATTTACTAGAATATAAACTTAAGTAAAAGATTTACTAGAATATAAACTTAAGTAAAAGATTTACTTAAATAATAGTAAAAGATTTCCTAGAATATAAACTTAAGTAAAAGATTTACTAGAATATAAACTTAAGTAAAAGATTTATAATAATATAAACTTAAGTAAAAGATTTACTAAAAGAAAAACTTAAGTATAAGATTTACTAAAATAAAAACTTAAGTAAAAGATTTACTAGAATATAAACTTAAGTAAAAGATTTACTAGAATATAAACTTAAGTAAAAGATTTACTTAAATAATAGTAAAAGATTTCCTAGAATATAAACTTAAGTAAAAGATTTACTAG